>JAVQKC010030409.1:0-24986 GCA_036025475.1 Philypnodon macrostomus | reverse complement strand
ATGCATTAGTTTTATACAGTGCTTTTCTCAACACTCAAAGACGCTTTACATTACATTATTCATTCACTCCACAGTCACACCCAGGGGTGGTAAGCTACTTGTGTAGCCACAGCTGCCCTGGGGCACACTGACAGAAGCGTGGCTGCCAGTTTGCGCCTACGGCCCTTCTGACCACCACCAAACACCAATCACACAACCACTTTCATTCATAGGCAATGTGGGTTAAGTGTCTTGCCCAGGGACACAACGACAGTGTGCCCTCAGATGGGGACTCGAACCACCGACCATCTGGTTGACGGACGTGAGCCTACCCACTGCGCCACTGCCGCCCATTTAAAGTTTCTAGGTCTTCATTCATTTTTAATTAATCAAACAAAACAATCAAATACAATTACTGTCTGTAGCTCTTGGAAAAAAACATCACAATTGTATTCAGGCACAAAAGTACATTTGTTGTCATTTTAAAAGCTTATAGAGATAAATAAATGCATAAAATGACAGGCTTGACATTTTGCATGCAATGTATTCATGAAGAATATAAAATTTAATACAATTTTGGACTTGTGACATTGTATGCAACCTTTGTATGCAGCACCTCACAGCTTCTGCTTGTATCAGCCATAAATTATACAAATAAGTCTGATGTATTTGTCCTGTGGTGCACAACACGCATGACTAATGTGTCCTGATTTCCGGAGAGATCCAGTCTGGCTTTTACTGGTCTGAATGAACTGATAATCTCATAAAATCACATAAATCATTCTGTCATGTCAGATAATTCTGTTTCCTGGGGAGGGGCAATATTTTTACATTCTTCTCCCATGTCCACCCCACTGTTGCGTGGTTACAATATTTATTACCCACTGAAATTAGGTCATTGCATCGAAAATGAGCTTCAAGACTTTCGCCAAACTAGCTGCAGTGGCCATAATGCACTTGCCCCACCCCGCCCTGAGCAAAGCAGACTGGGCTTTTAGGTGATTGATCCGTCCTGTGTTTTTGAGGCAAATTGATGCGGTGCTGCCTCTGTGGTGGAGGGGTTAGAGGGGAAAGGGGTGTGGTCACATGATGCTGCAGCAGAGTGGCCAGGCACTGGGGAGTAATGTGATCAGGGAACGCTCCAGTGTACGTGTGTCTGATCCGTTTGATCCACTTCAGAGCTGCCGTGTTCAGAAACGTCATGTTATTCTCGTCAATCAAACCAGCACTGCGCAGCCATTGTGGGAATTATGGGAATCTCATTCTGAAACGCTACAACTGTATGATGTTAAGGTTATCATCCGGTGTTTCATTCAAGAACCAGTGTAAAATCACTACTGGCATTTTTACTGTAACATAGCCAGTGTTCATATGAATAGTATTGTTATGATGATGAATTTGTAGTTTTCTGTGAAAGACAAAAAATACAACAAAATCATGATCTTGGCTAAATAAAGTATATTGTATTTGTACTATTTTCCCACCCCTAGTCTTTTATCCACCTTGTTTATGGATGGTATGATTTCAATACTTTATTTGTGCTTTTAAGGACATTTTGGACAAATTGTTAATAATTAAGGAAACCTTAAAATGAGATTTGATGAATTACATTTCCAAGTCTGACCTCTCTATCTTAGGCTGTATCTATGTTTCATCCATCTTGTTGCAGATGTTAAAATGTAAACTGCAATCTCCTAGAACAACAGATGTCTCACATGGCTATATTAAGGAATAATTGTGCACCTCATTCATTGGATCAGCTGTTCAAAACATAAATTGGTCTATTTTTATGTTTCAATGTTTAGACATATAATTAAATACATCAATGGTATTTTTAGTTTTGAATGTGATTGCTGATGAAATTATTCTAATTCTGGTGCGCTGAGCGGAAACGAGCACTCCACAAAGACCTTGTTGTTCTTTGTAAACCCGGCAGGCTCTAAATTTGGCCTCTGTGAAACCAGCAGCCGGCTTCTATTAGATTATGGCCACAGATTAGACAGTAGGTGATGTATTATGCAGCTTAATTGTAAAATTGCTCAAGAACTAAGAAGTTCTTTGACCCAAAATCGAGAACTGAAGGGGTCTTGCGTTTTACTTTTTTACATCAGAAATGTCATGGGATGAGATTTGAACTAGCCTGTAGAGCTGTTCGCCCTAGTTAAAAAGAAAAACAATAAAAACTATAAAACATGAAACAGAGATGATTATTTATATCTGATCAAAATGTGTGAAGACGGTGGTAAGAATGATGGTTGGTTAGACAGTGGTAAGTTTCCTGCTTCTTTTTTCCCTGTATGCTATTTGTTGAGCACAGAGAAACAGAGAGGACATCCAAAAATAATACCTTACCTAAGTACCATGTGAATGATTTGCTGTGATGAGTGACCCATGAAAGTTAAAGGGGATGGTATATATATAATATATAAAATTAGTAAATAAGACAACAAGAGCTGCTTTTGTTCTAGTTTTGTTTTGTGTTGGGCTTGATGGAATTGTTCTCAGTGGGAACATACATCATCAAAGCCATTACTGTCAGTGATGAGGCATGTAGCTGTTTCATCAGCAGACTGGACCTGTCATCAGTCATCATGGTCTGACTGTAACAGGCAACACTATTTAGGACAGACTATGTGCACACAAACCAACATTATACTACACTATTTTACACATAGTGCTTGTGTCTTTACAGCCTTCTCATGTTTTCCTATGCAGCTGTTCAGTCTGTGGGAGGAGCCACTGTCTTTGCACAACAGATCAATATATCAACTCATGTTAGTGGACCTACTGCTCTCTGCTCTGGCTGAAAGCTTTTACAAAGCTCTTTGGAGAATGGAGATGATGCCTAACTGGCTCGGGGACATTGGGAATGCTCAGAACAATGGTATTATTCAGGCTGATTGGGGGAGTCCCTGTCCCTGTGGGGCCATAGGCCTGGTCATCTCACTGATGTCCAGCACAGACTACAGCAGAGGCGCTTTCCCCACAGGCATGGAAGTGACCTCATTTCACTAACTGCTCTTCTGAACACAGACAAACGCAAACTTTTACTAAGTACGACAATGATCACTGGCCCGGTATCACACCATGATGTCACTGTCGTGTGGGCATCTGGTACATGTTGTGCCTAAACCAGTTGGATGATTTCAACTGTGGTGTTTAGAAATGTCCTTTTCAGTGTCCTTGGATGAAATGGGATGCGTTTCCTTTAAAAACAGGAAGTTAAAAAAAAGGTCATCTCCTAAACTTGGTCACTCTATGGACACTTTCCTTGGCTCTGAGGCACTAATCGCTGCAAATTTTGTAAATAATAACTAAACACTCACCATTAATAAAACATCTTCAGCTGTGTCTTAAAGCCTTCATGGACATTGTATTACAAATATACTATACTCTGTACACAGTACCTCACGATACTGTATCTCTTGTGTATCTCGTAGTAAAGCAGCAGATGACTGGAGGACTTGTTTTCCTCTGTTCCCTCTGCTACAGTGCGGTACACAGCTCCATGGGTCGATGGATCAGTGGGCGCCTACGCTCTCCTCCTACAGCTCAGGCTCTGCCTCCTCAGTCTGGACTGTTGCCCAGAGTATTTGCACTATCCCAATCTTGGATGTGTCGGTTCTTTGTAGTTTCCCACTGTGCAAACATGTTCATCCCAATAAAATCAAAGAAATCGCAGTGACCCTGAACAGGGAGGATTTCTGGGATCATGTGTTTTTGAACCACCTTTTAGTCCAATAAGAGAGGGATGTTGTTTTCTCTACTCCCCTGAGACCTATACCTCTACTATATTGATCTGAAAGTACACTGAAAGCATTGAAATACAACAGAGCACAAGACAAGGTCAGGAAAAGGTTTCGAATCCTCAGATGAACCATCAGTTCCCTTAAGATAGGGCGGCATATTTTGATGTTTGCAGAATAAATACTTCATTGATCTTTAACTTGTGTTTTTTGCTGTTTGCAGATGCCAGACTTCACCATATACCCCGGTCAGTGGGAGCAGACACCCCAGGCCCCTTGGCTCCAGTGTCCGGAGATCGTAAGTTGTCTGTGCCCATCCACTCGAGCCAGCCGCTGCTGTTCACCTTCGACGTGCCTGTGCGCCACTCGCACCACAGCTCTTTGTCCAACAGTGCGCCCCAGGACTACCTCCTCCTGCACCAGTGCATCAGCAGGAAGACTGAGAGTGCACGGTAAAGGTCACAGGCTCTGTGTCCTGTGTTCACTTCCTGTTATCTTTTAATGCAGGGCAGCATTCAGGTTTGTGGCATTTCCTCAACAAGGAGACCCTGGGATGTACGACCAGCTATATCTGGAAAATACAGGGATTTACTCTGGTATACGTCTGTGTATACTGTATTTGTGGAGAAACCAAACCTATAGGGATAAATAATGTTATCTTAATTTTCTACTAGTAAAAGACAATACATTTATCTGCAGCTGTTATGATTAATTTAATATTACATTGAATACATTATTTTCAATTTATTTAAATTATATCACAACAAGGATCCAGCAAAGTAAAGATACCACATATGAGGAATCTATACTTTGCAAATATGTATCAAAACATACACAGTGCATTGCAAAAGGATGTCCTGGTGTCTCCATTAGGATTCAGCTCAGACCCTGGAGCCTGTCTCTGTTCCTGAGAATCTTGAGGCTGCTTTAATAACGATGCCATTGAGCAGATAACCAGCACTGTGGATGATCGATGAGGTTGTGGTTGTAATTCATCACTTCTATAGGTTTAGACTGGGACCGCACAGTGCTGCCATCAGCCACATGATTTGCACATAAATCTGCTGTGTTGGACTTCAGTTACATGTAGGCAATGAAACTTCTCCATCCACCTCATCAGCTTTATGTAGATACTGCTGTCCTGTTGCTGTTAATTAAGATAATCTGTTAATCTCAAGAGTATAAATCATTTTATAGAGACAGAAGGTTTGATGGCCACTGGTCTGAAACACTGAATGTAACCCCCCCACCCCCACCCCATACCCCCCACCCCAACAGTGAGGTTTATTGATGGATTGAAGAAACAGTAGTTAAATTGATGAAATGTACAGTGCCATTTGGCAAAGAAAAAAAGCAAACCATTATATATCAATACTAATTACATTACATTGATGAATTAGTCATTTACATTAGTTACACTAAGGTTCAGATCTGCAGCTCATACATGTGCATAACATTTGCGTAGACCATTTATGAGCATCCTATGTAGTTGTATCACTGTACATTTAAGTGCATCTGAAAGTAATGTCTAAAATGTTATAAACAGTAGGATGTGGCTGTGGTTGCCATTCAAGGTCAAATTCTACAAAGGAATCACAAATGAAAGAGACATGTCCCAATGGGGCTGCATTGAGACTGAGAAACTGTGGGAAAGTCACAGACCTAAAATAAGTGGCACCCTCTGGCAATATGTGAACAAGTAACAGCATGTTTTAAGAAATCAAACTAGTTCTGAACTTATATCTACATAGAGGCGCTAGAGCAACGATCAGTGGTTGTTTTTCATATTGTTCTATGAAGAGCCACACTGCCCCCTCGTGGAGTGTTGAATTATTGTAACTATTGCTAGTGAGCGACTACTATTTGCTCTTTAAATTGTGTTTGTGGCTTCAGTAGTACAATGTATAATATGCATTTAATATGCAGTTAAAACATTGCAACATCATTTTGAAATCTGTCTCTTATTGTTACAGAAGTGCCAGTTTCTCCCAGAGCATGCGCCACAACAGTAATGTGTTCATGGGAAGTGACTCCGCTGTGCAGAAGCTCTCCCATGGTTTCTCCCACTGTCTGAATGGGATGGGGGGCCAGCTGCATGGTTTCTACAGCCTACCTAAACCAGGCAAACATCAGCTCCCAGCGCATGATGACTCCCCTCAGGAGGCGTGTTATGTTTTACCTCGAGGATACAGCTCTGAGGCACCTCTTCACAGTAACTTCAGTGAGCCCGACCTGGAGAACGAGGAGGTGTACACTTTTCAAACACCATGTAACACACTGGCCACTTTGCACAACAACGACCGCCCCAATGACAACTACGACCTCCCCACTCCGCCCGGGTCATTCTATCAGATCCCTCGTACCTTTGATAAGAATCACAATGCCTTAACACCATCAAGCTCTGAGTCGTCCTGTGCTCCTCCTCCCCGGCCCCCAAAACCCAGCCAGGGATCGGAGGGGCCGTGGGGCAGTCCGCAGTCTGTAGGAAGCCATAATGGAGATGTACCTTGTGCTGTGTCAGTGATCCCACGGAGGAACACTCTACCTGCTGTGGAGAACATTCGGCTTCACAGAGGTAAGACGTTCATCTATCATGTTTCATTTTATAATGTCACAATTTCACCTAAGCCAAGACCAGAATTTTTTATGTTTATCGCCATATTAGTTGACTGTCATACATAGAAAACTACAGCAATCATTGTCTATATAAAATCTTTAAACCAAAAATTAAATGTACATCCAATCCAATGTTGATCATAATAATACCATTTATTTTCCTATTTTATGAATATGAACACTGGCATGGTTACAGTGAGTGACAGTGAAGAGCAGAGCATTAATGAATACACTATATTATGATTCAACAATATTCCCAGATTAGGAGATTGTTATAACTTTATGTGATATTAAATCTTTTATCCTCACCACTCATTTTCAAAATCACACTTTCCTTCAAGCCCATTGTCGTGTGCTACTGTGGTGACTTTGCATTTCTCTTCCTCTGTCCCTTGTTTTACTGATTTATCAGTCGCAGCTGAACAGAAACAAAGAGGCCAGTTTGGCAGACTGTATTCTGTTGCGATACTAATGAGATTCAACCCATACAAACTGCTGCGGCGTGCTTCTATCCAGGCAGATAAGCAATTAAAAAATGCAACCATAGACACAATGCTTGGCCTATTTGTGTGCAGTATTTTTCAGTGCTCATTTTCTGGTCTTATATAGCTCAGGAGGTGACCCCTTGTTAGTGAATTTTGGAGGCAGTTGACACACCTGTGCTGCAAAGACTAATTATGATCCAGTCAGGCATGTAATGAAAAGTCAATCACATGTTGTTTGCTTAATTAGGAACATGATTTACCTCAGTGAAATGCCAGGCCAGGTTTTCAGACATTTGAACTATCTCAAAGCAAGCCCAGTCCAGTAATACGGCATTTGACTTGTTGAACCGTTTACTGCCTCGTTTTGGCAGGATGTTAAATGCTAATTTTTTTTTTTCTCTTTTACAGGTTCCTCATTTGAAACGAATAGCCATTATCGTCAAACACATTTCAATAACTCCGGCCAATCTGCAGAGTCCGTCCTACCTGCTAGCTCATACCTTGTGAGTATGTGTCCTTATTTTGGGGTGATGTGTCTACAAAGAATACTATACATTTTTACTGCAAATAATTTCAGTAAACACAGTGATAAATGAGAGTCATAATATAAACTGGGGCTAAACCAGATATAAACCAGATATAAACTGTGTCTATATAAACCAGCACTGAATCAAGGTTAACTATGGCTAAGCCTTGCATACACAATGAAGAGAATTGTGTAAACTGCATTTACAAATCCCTCTGAACACATTTGATGGCCATATTAGTCAATACTGAGCTGCTCTTTGGTCAAAATCCTTTACTGGTTACAATTGTAAAAACAATCCAATAAAGAAGGACACGCGTGTTTCATGATAACATTTTGACAGAAACTAGTAAAAGTTTGGTCTAATGTATTAAGTCAAATCAATTGGATACATTTCATTTTTGACATTTTTCCCTCGACAGAGAACCAAAGCTCCTCTGACCCGTTCAGACAGTGGTAACTCAGATGATAACTACGTTCCTATGAATCCTGGCTCCTCTCCTCTCAGCGCTGCTCAGGCCGACAGTCCCAAGAATATTTACATTCCCATGAGCCCTGGACCCCATCACTTTGATTTCCCAGGATTCTCTGCAACGTTACCTGCTCGAAAGGGCAGCAGCGCCTCGCTGTGTCAAAGACCAGGTCGCCTCAGTGATGTCACTCCACCACCAATCAACCGCAACCTCAAACCTAACAGAAAATGTGAGTTTTACACTGGTGCCAGGCAAAGTTACCAAAGGTTATAAGCAGCACAATGTGTGAAGATACACAATATTGTTTTAGTGTTGACAAAAGCACTATATAAAACCAATTATGATTATGATTTATTGCATTCTAGTGAAGTCAGGCAGCAAAAAGAGCAATAAGGTTGTCTAAGCACAACCCAAATATAATATAAAACATTATTGTCAAAATAATCTAAAATATTCAGTCACATATTCTAGTTCTAGTGCTAAACTGGAGCAAAACAAAACAGTAACTGCCCGTAAGTATTTTAAAACCGATAAATCATTTTACTCTACATTACACATTCGTACTACATTTTCCTTGGCTACTTTTGGCAATGGCACATTTCTAAAGCATTATGTTATTTTCAAACAGCAAAGCCAACACCTCTGGATTTGAAGAACAATGGGATTATTGACGAGCTGCCATTTAAGAGCCCAGGCTCCATCTCTTGGACACGGCCCATGTGAGTCTAATATATCAGTCACTCACTGGAGGTTACCCGAGGCCACTGATACACCACATGCTTCGATGGTACAGATTGTCCTGTGTTTGTTTACCCTTTAAGTGACTTTGTAAAGCGTGTGCTTTTTTCAGGCCTGCTATGAACTCCATGTCCTCACAACATTGCCGGCCCATCTCCACACAAAGTATCACCAGCACGGACTCGGCGGACAGCGAGGAGAATTATGTAGCTATGGTGAGTGGCTGTAGCTGCAGGCCAAATCTGAGAGCACACTGTGTTCTTTGTTGTAATGATTCACTTGAATGCATGCTAAGCTCATTCACTTCTTGTTCTGGCTGTATTAGCAGAACCCAGCGTCTACCTCCCCGGCCGTGAGTGGTACCAGCAGCCCGGCCCCCAGACAGTGTGGCAACGTGGACTACCTGGCACTGGACTTCCAGGCCGGATCACCCAGCCCTCACAGAAAAGTAAAACCTTTAATCTGTATTATGTTTTCTATTTACTGTATCAAAAAATCTCTCTTTCCTTGTGTGGTATCAAGGTTTTTGATACTTTGTGTAATTAGTAGTTCACGTCTTAAGTCAGTTCTCTTTTTGCACACTTTTTTACCATGTACTATTATTGCATGTTATTAGTACTTCATGAGTATCTTAGCGCGCCTAACGGTTCTTCCGATCCAAAGCATTTCATTGCATTTTCTGTCCCTGTGTTGAATGTGCATATGACAAATAAAGTGAAACCTGAAACCTGAAGTTTGTTGCTGCATTGTTGCTGTTGGTGGCTGGAGAGGCCGTAGTCATGGTATGGCTGCCTCTGTCAGTATGCCCTAGGGCAGTTGTTGTAGTTTGACTGTAGAATTAATTAACAATGCACTTGTAATGTAATGTAAACCAGAGTGAAAGAAGAGAAGATAAGTGCAATGTAAATCCAGCACATTAATGTTATCACTGTTAAAACTAAATCATATTTTAACATACAATTATATGGTATTATTTTTTAACATCCTAACTTATATATAATTCCATACTCTACTCAGGCCTAGCTAATTTTTGTACAGATCTGAAATTCACTCACGCTTTATTTATCTTTCCACAGCCGTCCACATCCTCAGTGACCTCAGATGAGAAGGTGGACTATGTGCAGGTGGATAAGGAGAAGACCCAGGCCTTGCAGAGCACTATGCAGGAGTGGACCGATGTGCGCCAGTCTACTGAAGCCACCAAGGGGGTCAAGTCTTGACAATGAGGTGTAAAAACGACATCTACAAAATATAACTTCACCCTGAAATCTAGCAACTCTGACCATGAACTGTTCTGTTGGCTTGTTCTGTTCATTTATTGAATTACTTGGAGAAAAAGCCATAACCTAGAGAATTATTGTAGGTGGCTGCTGCATGCTATGCCGAATATCAGGCCAAACATATGCTCTGCCGAACACCTGCAGCCTTCATGCAAATGTAGAAATAATTTGCGAACCTATAGGAAATTCTAATCCATCAGTCTGTCCAGAAAATAGTGATCTTAATCAAAACCCTTTCATGACCCACATTTAGTTTTGCATCCAGTGGGTTATTTCTCTGTCTCCTACCCTTTACTGATGCTGTAAGCCAACTAGTCAATAGCCATAAAGGTCCTGTAAGAGGACCCTCACTCGTGCACTCTAATTCTGGCACAGACTGTCCTTTTACTCCTATTTGTCTTTTCTGCTGAGTCCTACAGAAGAAGTGAAGAGATGATTTTCTGCAGGCAGTTTCCTTCTAGTTGTGGATGTCTGGATAAAGACGTCTACAGCCCACGTCAGATGACAACTGTACACACTATGTTTGTCGAAGGCATATTTCAAATGTATTGACATGTGTACCTGTATAAGACAAGCATCTTGTTTAGGTCAGTGGTTACTTTTACACCGTTCTGTCATCCCTCCCTTTATTTTATTGCCTTAAAATGTGGAAGAAATGTATCACACATTCTCAGATTAAATCTGGTCTGATCCGGACTCATCACACACTATGGGCTGGTTTTCTGTCAAATACAAACATAATTGTGGTGCATCTTGTTGACTGTTTTGATGCTCCATTAAAAGTGCACTACTGTAGCTGAAGTTGCAAAAGCGACCTGCCATAATGAAGACTTGTGCTTGTGTTGGATTTTCTTGACTTGTATTATTGTTAAATTGCCTTATGTTTGACTTCACCTCAGTGTGTGCAGTTCAAGAGGGGTCTGAGATAAACTCCTGAATATAAAAAAGACATTTTAGATAAAGTGAAGAACCAGTTTGTAGTTTTCAGAAGTCCACTGTTGTGGCTGGAACCACTTGTACTTATGGAGTCTAATGAGGCCATTCAATGTGCAAAGGTATTTTTTTAATAATTCCAGTAGGATTTACTTCTGTGTTTTTTTCACTATGTTTTGCATTTTATTCATTTTTTTTCTTTCAAATAAATCACTTTTACATATACCTGATGGTATTCTTACAGAAAACAGCTAAATTTAAATTTCAGTGTGATGAGTTGAGGAGGTTGGCATTGTTAGTTGCACTGATATGGCCCCTTCTCCCGATGAACTGTGATTAAAAAGAAATATTTGACTGTCATTTTGAAATGAAATGGATGTGTACTTTACAACGTGGAGAGCGGAAGTGTATGTGTAGTTCTAGTTGTGAAAAGTATAGTATTATATGTATACTATATTGTCATTGGGCTCATGTACTGTATAGAACTGTATAGATCATTTTAACCACTATTATGCTACTACTGTAAAACATTTGTCGATTGCTTGTGTGTTAATTTAATAATTTATTGTGTGGTTTTCAGTTGATATTGTAAAATGTAATAACTAAATAAAACAGACCAGGAAATCTTCTCTACTAACAATGATGTATGCAAAAAGTCATTATTTTGTGAAGCAATATGACAAATGATGCCAGTGTGATGATCATGTGGTACAGTTCATTTGGGATGCACAAGAATTCTAGACTGTCATTCCTGTATTATGGTTGGATATACGTGGACAAACAATAAATCAAAGACCTCTGTGTGGTCTTCTTCCATTACACCAGGTGTGGTTTCTGTGACTCTGTCTCCCTCTGTTGGAGAAAAAGAGCAGCACCCATAAGACATACAGTATTTCAAACGCTATTACTGCTAATTGATGTTATTAAATGTAAAACTATGTTGTACGAATAGAAGTTAGTTACACACCTGCCACTTTATAGGTTCCTAAAAAATAAGAATCTAAAAAGTACAGTATTTAACTAATTTGAAAGACAAATAAAGCAATCTCAACTAAATCATTTTGTTCCGGATCACCAGCTGCATCCAGGTTTTTTGCAGTATTTTGCCACTGGCCTTGGCTTGAATTAATCTTAGCATTATTTAGCTCTACAAACTTCATATCAATGTCAACGATTCCGTCTGAGATCATCATGAAAATACAGAAAGTTGAGAGCAGCCCACAACAAATGGCGGGAAGAGCCAATCCGTCATAAAAAGATGTATGCACGTTCCATTGCGTAAACTGATGAAGACACAATCTGCACATTTTTTGTAAATTAACCTAACCTGTGCAGTTTTCATCGTGCGCCACCAGAGAGCGCCCTTGCTCTCCTCTGCTTCCACATGATGCCTGCTGTCAGAGGAGGAATGTTCATACAATGAGCCTCTGTATACAGTCGCTATTGCCTCGTTGCACCACACGGACAAACGATTGTCAATGGACTATTTGAGGCACTCAATCGGTTTGTACAACGACTCGAAGCATTAGACTACCTCTGCCTGGCTCGTCACTTTGCAACTCGGCTACTTGATCACCATGGGAAGAAAGCCACAACGCAAAAGGACCAACATTTACATAAAACCGTGAGTCTCAAAGTTTATTGGATTAGTGCAATGAAGATTCGGCTATTTGTATCACTAGCCTTTTTGGGGACTGCGTAGTGGACGTTCCCGGGTCATGAGCAGGAGTGCGCGAACATGTGCCAGTGGTCTTGGAAGTGAAGTTGTGCGTGCGATGCCTTTGAATCATCCAGGGCATTCTTAGTCAGTCTGGTCTGTTGTGTGAAGAGGTCGGGCAGTCGATAGAAAGTAGCCTATACCAGAAAAGACCCGTATTGATTTGTAGGAAGCACTCAACGGACACCGCTCGAATATTTTTTTAAATGTGGAACAACTCGAACTTTTGCGTTGATATAGCTCCTAAATTGCGCACACGTTTGTTTTAGATCGCCTACCCTAGCTTCACAATAGTATTGACAAACATTGAAATTTTATATTTTGCATAATTGCGCGTTTGGGTTTCTCACATGGGACCATAGTTGAGAGCATACTTGGACCTCTTTAACACTGCTCCGGTGGGCATGGGAGAAGCGACCCCAGCTCAGTCAGCCGCGGGGCCATTCGCACCCACGTTAGGAATGGGACTGGGGTCCGCGCCGGTGGTCGCTGCCAGGGGCTCCGCAGTGCCACAGCTTCACAATGCCATCGTGGAGCGTCTGCGCGCCCGGATTGAACTGTGCAGAAGACACCACTCAACTTGTGAGAACCGGTACCAAAGGGGCCAGGCTGAGAGCTCGGACCGGGAACACGAGAATACTCTTCACCTGCTCAACATCGTCCACCAAGGACCTGGCAACCGTAAGGCAAAGGGCAGGGGATCGAACCAGCAGCCACCTCCCGAATACAGCCGAGCAACGGCGGAGCAGAAAGGCACTGAGGGTGAACAGAAGGTCTCCACGCGCATAGCGGTGAGTTCTCATGGGAAAGATGCTTGTGGTAATAACATAACCACTGCAATAATAACGCTATCACTAATGGCACCTTCACACATTCATCCTAACACAGAGACAAGAAACACTATAGTTTCAAATTGCACCCACATTCCCACATCACCCCTGGGAAATTGGCACTATTAAGGTCAAGGTATTATCTACACTGATTCTATAATGACAAAAATCAAGCTGGATTCTCTTCTATTGGCCAGCTTTCACTTTTTATACACTTTTATTTTTCATGTATGGCTTGCCAGGCTACAGACACAAACAGTAAAATGTCGTACTGGGCCATTCATTTTGACCTATATGTTTCCAGCCTCTAGCTCCAGGGCTGTTAATAGTCCTACTTCTTTGGGGGATTTCCAACTTTACGCTCACATACTATCAGTGGCTTTGTTTATTTGCCCACTCAATGTTTAGTGATGTTACATGTGTTAAATATTGGATCTGCCTGCCCAATTATTACAGGAACATGACACGGTGATAAGAGTATTAACTATGGTATAATGCAAACATCTGTCATTGCAAAGTAATGGACGCACTTTGAGGATTTTTTAACCCTACAAATGAATCCTCCACAGGTCAAAAGTAAGAACATTCACACCAGTATTAAGACACATTAAAACGTTTATTCCCGTGTTTTACAACATATCTTTGGACCACGGTGGTTTGAGTGTCTTGTGTGCCAACATTTCTATTGCGCACCTGGTTCTGGCAGAAAGATGCAGATTTGAATCTTAGTAATTGTCTGTTTTTTCACATATGACACTGACTTTGTGTATGAATAATACTCCATGTGTATGCCACTGTTAGGCGCCCTGCCAGTAAGAGTTAATTTATTTGTTTTCCTTCATCGGGTCTGCTCTATATCATCATGTCTTTGCTGTGGATTTATCAGAGATGCCGGATGGAAAAATAAACAGTGTCATATTTTTTCCACTGATGCCGTAAAAGGGCAGTGATGATTAGTCAGCTTGTTTGTTGTCATCAGAGGAATTATGCACCAAGTGACCTCGACTACATGAGCACTATACCAGCTTTAAGTCTTGTTAGTAGTATATACTATAGCCCAGGCGTTCTATTATGGAAGGATCGTTTACTTTTGTGTAGGTTTGGGAGCATAATTGGGATTACTTAAGAAATATTCATCTACAAATCTAGACAAAAGGGGACTATACTAGGTCTTGACTGGGTGTATCGTATACATCAAGTCTAATCCAGGTCATTCTTGCCTTAACCAGATCTAAACCAAATCAAATCCAGGTCGTAATCACATCTAAACCAGGCCTATATGTCTAATCTAGGACTAAACTAAGGTGTAAATCAATCATGTTATAACAAGATTATTATTTATAATGTTTTTACAACATACACATTTATCATGACATTACAAGATACTGCATTATCACATTTCATCATGATTACAAGATACTGCATTATCACATTTCATCATGATGCACATACACTTATCTTGTTTTAACAAGATCTTTTCACATTTGTACACGATACTATCACATTTTAACAAGATAAGTAACACGTTATAACATGATAGGAAACTATCCCGTTTTTACATGATTCTAATTTATCACAGAACGTGATAGTATTGAGTAAATATGTGAAAAGATCTTGTTAAAACAAGATACATGTGTATCATGATAATATGTGATAATGCAGTATCATGTTATAATGTGAAACATATCTATTAAAAAGTGATAGTGTCACGTAGAAACGTAATAGTATCTTGTAAAAACATAATAGTTTTCTTGTTAAAACGTGATACAGCTGAAAAGTATTCACTCTCAGCTATCTGACCCCGTTATGTAAAATATAAGTCAAATATACTGTATGTCAAAGTGGTATCTCACAAATTCTGATTTGATGTTGCTGTAGTGGCCACTAGAAAGAGCTCATGTACGTACCACTGCTCTTACTATACTATATATCATACCATATCATATCATATCATATCATACCATACCATAGGTTGAGAACCACTGGGTTTTTGCAAAATTTTAGGTCTACACAGCCTGGTTAAATCCCCAATGTGTCAAACAGCATGTTTTCTATTGAGTGACTAAAAGAGGTCAGTAAACACCATTATCATCATTATTATTATGGTCTATGGTGGTTTCATTTTCAGCAACTCGCTCCACATAAAATTGATGAGCACAGCAAGACACACTGAGGAGGAAATGAAGTCCTGGCAAACATGTTTATCTGGCCTGAGGTTAATGTTTTTCACAACTCGACTTGATTGGAGGCAACAGAACAACTGAGCCTTTTGATGCAAACTGCTATCCAGGCTTCACACTGTAGCTACGTTCATTTATTCAAGAATGATTCAGCTGCACAATAACTCTTACCCAAAATGCCTAATGTGTGGGTGTTCATTAATAATTATAATCTCTCGGCTCAAAGAAGTGGAAAATGTTTCTGGGGTGCAGCCGGAGTTCACCATACCACATTCTTGTGCATTAAAAACTCACAAGTGCTTCACAATGGCCACATCTGTGCGTGTTATTGACTGTTCACATTGGAATTTTGCGATGGAAATGTACACCAAGGCAGGGGCAAACAACACAATGGGTTATGAGTGACTATGAGGGCAGCAGGAGCAGGACTTAACAACGGTCTTCATTCAGAGAAGATTAACAAAGGATATTCTTTTAGATGAAATCGGAGAAACGGGAAAGAACATGGGATGAATGCGTATTTATCCCGCAAATATCAAATTCGTTTACTGCAATGAAGCCATGAAATAAAGTGAGCATGAATCAGGACTATAACCAGGTAAAACCAAGGGTGTATTGGTTTTATGCATGAAAAAAAGCAGAGATGAAAGGTTTAAAGGTGGTCTAATCTACAATACCATTAAATTGGGTCTAAACTGTGTATAAATCAGGACTAAGAAGTGCCCCACTAGTACAGAGCCCAGGACTAAAACAGAACCAAAACTCATTTTAAATTGGACTAAATCCCCACTTGAACTGCAAAGCGCCACTAGAAAGCCTGTACCATCATTGGCACCCATTCCACAGTTTGAGAACCACTACATTATATAATTGGATACACGTACTTCTTCTGTTTTTTCCCCTCCATACCTGGTTAAAAAATGGTAGAAACCCCGAACTAGGTCAGAGCTCCTGGAAATGTATTACACTGTAAAGACATTCAGTTTCATCAGATCAGACAGCCAATGTTTTTTTTATCTGTCAACAATACACCAGTGAGAGTACAAAAAAGCTTAACAAACAGTTATGTGGCTCTGCTGCACTGAGCATCCCCTGTTCTGTCAAGCCCTATTATCATGCATATAACAAATAGCCCACTAAGCACCTTCTTGAAAGACGCACTGGCCGTGAAACAGAGGGAAGCGCAAGTCGCCCATATAAATGTTTAGAGCCACTGGATACAGTTCCTGCCTGTGTTTACTCAAAGTCAAACAAGCCTTGAAACATCAGGACAGAGATGCCTGCTGATCAAGTGTGCTACAGGGACAAAGGCTGCACGATATACAGCAATCAATTTATAACGATAATGTTATGGTTTTCCGTCTGACAGAGATAGAGATTCAAGATAAAAATATTTAGTTGGTCCCAAAAAAAATCTGAAAATAATAATAAAGAATGCTAACGATAATAATAATAATAATAATAATAATAATCATTTTAAAAAATGATCATGATGTTGTAGTTCAAATTCCGAATTTTGATGTAGTCACATTTTTGACCAGTGAGTACAGATCATCATTATTACCTAATTTTCTATATATATCATGCAGTCTTCCTGCTGAGTTATTGGCAATCATACAGACTAAAGTCTCACAATGCTCACTCTTTGTCTCACAATCACTTTCCAAGTGCTTTTCTTTTTAGATATTGTCATTGTTAGCATGGCAGTGGAACAGTGAACTCTATGCACAGTGGTTGAGTGGTTATTGTGCCTGCCTTTTTGCAAAAGAGTTATAAGTTTAGGTCAATGGCTGATCAACTAGGCCCTCTCTGAGCGGAGTCTGCATGTTTTCCCTGTGTTACTGTGGGTTTTCTACTTTGCTTCCTCGACAACGTCAAAAACATGTGTCAGGAAAATTGGTGCAAATAACTGCCCATTAACCCTTGACCCCTGATGGTGGGAATGAGCAGAAAAGGACACATTCCCTTCTTTGTGTTACCTTTATTTAACCTAAAAGCTCTTCACTTTAAACTGAGGTGAAAGTATTTGCCCAGTACCAGCTGCCCACCATCAATATCTGCTGTGAACTTCGAGTGTTCACCACCAATGTTCATGTTTGTGGGAAGCTTAGTCATTGGGATTGAACACTAAGTGCTTTCCTGTAAGGCCCTTTAACAAAGAAATAGCTTAGGCTGCTTTTTATTGACAGTTCACCTCAGCTGTAAAGCTGAGGTGATTAAAGTTGTCTTATTATGTAGACTGTAGAAGAGAGATGATTCTAGCTTAGTACTTTGATTACAAAGACAGGTAGATCTGCATACGATGTAGTTAAGCCATCTGCTAATCTTCTCTAACACTCTTTAAGGATACAGTACTTAATTGAATTTATTGCACACTGTATTTTCTGCATTCAGTTTTTAAGCACATGTATGTTTATTGTTTATCAGCAGTGCTTATTGTCTAGTGCTACGATCAAAAGGACATTTTTGTTCTTGTACATCATCTTTAACAGGTTTTTGGCGACAAACAAACTCGCTGCACATTTTAACTTCACGAGTCTTGACATTTCCCAGAGGAGATTTAGAGTGCTTTCCCATTCATTAAATTCAATTGAAACTTGTAAACAACAACAACAACAACAACAACAACAACATATGAATTATCTATCCTTGCGTTATAAATCAGGTTTTCTAGCAAAACATTCAGTACACTATCATATACAACAAAAGGAGTCATTTTATTTGACTAGATCAGGCAAACAGTGTCGCCTACTGTCTGTTGAAATCTGCTGAGCTCCAGAAACATCTCACTTCCTGTGTGTGTTTTAGAGGATTTGCCCAAAAAAGACACATAGTGAACAGATGTACAGTAAGAGCTTGTGGGAGTTAAGTAAAGCTGCTTATTTTATGATAATGAACTGATTCTTTTTTGGAAAATTGAAATGACTTCACAAAGTGCCACCCACGTCTGTTGCAGTAAACAGAGGGCACACTTGGGGGTACCTAATACAATTTACTGGCCACTTTATTGGGCATACTCTGTACAACAAGGCATTTTCACCACACCAACTGCCTCTCACTGGATATTTTCCCTTTCTCTAACCATTCTTTGCACACCCTAGAGATGGTAGTGTGTGAAAATACCAGAAGATCAGCACTTTTATATTAGGTAGTTGTCCTTGAACATGTCTCAACACTAAATGCATTGAGTTGCTGTTGTGTTGAGTTGTGTTGTGTACAGTGAGTGTATTTTGTCTCTTACATTGCCCTTGATTGAAACATATTTACGGCTAACATTTGTATAATATAACATCTAGTAAGAAGTATTAATATTACAAGTAGCTTGAGCCATTGTCTGGTCGACTTAGAAATACTGTTCTATGAATCTAGGCCATCTGTACCTGGGCACATTTGCATTCCTTTCTGCTGAAATGTGCACTCACTCCTATTCTTTTTTGGATTAATTTTTCTAACAACTTCTTTGCTGCCAAAAAAAACACACACACACATGCATGCACACATCATGCACACAAAACAAAGAGTGGCATCAGAATAAAGGAAAAAGGGAAGTTTCCGACAACACCCAGCTGAGCAATGACAATATGTGTCAAAATCAAAGACTGTCATAGATCTCTTCTACTGTATCTCCTGGTGTCTTAAGAAAAAGCCCGGCCCTGCCTTCCACCCACCGCACACACACTACACACACACCAAACCCACTATGGCACACACACATAATGTTTTATTCAGTAGCCTTTGGGAATGCTGGTTGTGTCTTTGAAGAGAGGAAACCATGTAGTCGGCACATCCTCTCTCAGTCTTCAAGGCCTGATTCCTGTTACGTTCAGATGTTCAGATGTTCAGATGAGCGCTGGCCACTGAGGTGGGCCAGGTCTGTTCTACTGCTGTAGGTAACAGGTCTTTAGGGGAAATTTAGCTCTTCATCGTCATAAGGCTGCCTTTTTGGGAATGTAATAGAATTCCATAAACAATTAATGCAAGAAGCGCCAATGTCGTGAGTGGTAGTGGCTCAGGTAGTACAGCCGGTCCTTCATTCGCCAAAAGGCTCGCAGTTGGATCTCTCTTTCATATTGTCAGTCTGCCCCAGGTCAGCTGTGGCTTCAGAGGTTGTTTACCACCACCAGGGTGTAACGTTGTAGTGTAAATATTTGTCTGACATGTAAAATAATATTATCCTAAATAAATGACATATTTAATACCTTGTAATCGAAGCAGAACTCATCAGTGTGTTGAACTTGAAAAATGAGTTCTTCAGTCAGGCCACAGGGAATCACAAGACAACTCTTGCCAGTTCCAAGCCAGGATAAATAAACAGGGTCTCATTATAATCCGATGAAAAAAATCTGTCTATTCAATATGCAAATGACTGCATACACTTATTTCACTCATTTAAAACACTTAAATTCCCAACGGTTTAAATTAGAGAGTCCGCAGTCCATTTGATGTTAATTACTAATGTGTTCATGCATCAGCTACTAAAGCCTTAATGAGACATGCCTTGTTAGTTTATGCCAGTCACAAAGTAAAATGCTCGTATTTATGTGTCTATATCATCAGAGGGGCTTTGTGGAGCTGTGCTCATGCTTGAGGTTTGTCAAGTTTTTCCTGCTCAACTTGAATGCAGACAGTGAAGGGGATGAGGGGTGTGGATAGTGGCTCACAAGTGCTTCATTACTCACTGCTGAAACTAGAACCCTGTGGGAACAAGCACACACTGGTGCACTGTAAAATTAATTTGTAATACTTACTAACTGAATTCAACTCAGACTTCAAAGTTAACCACTAGAATCAGGTGCCTTGATTATGTGTAATTGAATAATAAAATTAATTTGTTGCCTATTGAAGCAACTATAGACCCTTTAAAATGTTTGTCAAATGTTAAGTTCAGAATTCTGGAATGGAGGCGACTGGAGCAAAAGTGAGTTAACTTTACAAAAAAGTAGGATTTGTGGTGAGGGATGGAATAAGTCTGAGCCAATTATGTGTTCATTAAAACCTAAAAAGCAAGAATATTTTTCACCAGCCAAAAGTCTAACTGTTACTAATGTGTACATTAAATAAACGTGAGGTAAATGTGAGGTACTTTCACTAATGTTTCCTAACCAGGCTCTGACATACATGTAGTGGTTGTCATTTGTCAAAACCATCTTAATTTGCGATATTTTGTGGCTGATGCTAATTTCTCCATTGAAAATGTATTATATTATTGCCTCCAGTTGCTTCCATTCCGGAATTTAGTGCTTTCTGTTTACAAGCTTTGAAAGGGTCTATAACCCACAGATTGGACAATGGTTAGTTGCAGGGCTGATACTTGGGGAATTTCTTTTTGGCACCAGAAAAATACACTGTAAAATCTCCCAAGTGAACCTCACTTAGAAATCTAGAAAACCAAAGCACTAAGAAGTCAAGCCAACTCAGACTTGCTAACTGATGCTTCATTCAAACACCTCCAAATATTACTCTGAAAAGTCATCTTCTTAACAATAGTTTTTTTCTAACAAGGAGCCAGCCCGGATTGAACTCTGAGCAGAAGTAGATTCTTTCATTGTCTGTTTATAGGGATGTGTAGTAAACACCTTTTACAGTGTTTGATGCAGTCTTAAAACAGTTGCATAGACAAACATAGCTTATCTATGACAGTTCTCACAGTTATCGCACCATCAGCCACCTGATACACTGGAGTTTCCTGGACTTGAGCTGCTGCTGTAAACAGATCTAATTATCAAACTTGCCACAAGAGAAGTGGGTGTGGATGTCCACTTGTTTGACTGTACACTCCTGTTGTTGGTGATAGCGCTGTTTATTCCGGTCTTGTGTGGTCTTTTAGGTCAATCACACATACTGTTTATCAGGCAAAACCATTAGATGTAACCTGCCATAGCAATGCTCTACTAAAGGAACAATTGAGTTAAGAGCAAAAGCAGCTTTATTTGTGGGACTTCAAACATCCCTTTTTTCCCGAGGGTCATTACCCTGTTGTGTTGGAGGAAATGAGAAAGTAGGCTCCTGATGTCACTGGCAAACCCCTTTTATACAAAATGCATGTTGAAGTGTGGAGGGGGGAAGGAGGGGCCTATGCTAGATCAGAGTTCAGACATGTTTACATTACAGCTCAGGGTATTTCTCAGAGCCAGGCCCAAGCTGCCCGAGTTCCCAGGCTCCGGAGTCGCAGAGTGCTGAAAAGAGGCACAAGCTTTTCACTTTTTCTCCTCTTCACTCCCTCCCTCTCTGCTCCCTCTGCTGCTGTGGGCCCTGTGCAAGAGTTCAGGCCCATTTGCATTAGTGCACAGCTCTCTGTTCCCTGCTACCCTTTTCCCTGGAGAGTCTTATCCTTGTCGAATCCAGTATTCAATAGTATACATGTGAGCAAACTAGTCATAATCATGTTTGTTGTTGACTTTGAAATAAGAAAAAAATAATGTCAGACACAGGAAGCACTGCTCTGAAAGCACAACTTCATTTTTACAGAACTCAGATATTTGTGAGTCAGTCATTCAATTGCATTATGATAATTTAACTCCAGGTTTGAACTTAAAATGTAATAGTAAAGTTGTCCATAGACCATACAGGCAGTTGCGTGGTCCAATTGGCATCTGAGGACAAATGATTTGCTGTGGTACGGTGTCACTGCTGCCTCCTCCAGACGCTCGCACACAGAAAAAAACACACGTACACACATACACACATCAAGGTTACACAAATTAACACAGAAATAAAACTAGGAAATCTCTGCTCTCAGTCAGTGCCTTGACCAATCTCCAGCCTACTTTAACATTAAGCAGCCTCCACTCACTGAAGTATGCATGCTGTGCTCAGAGCAACATTTTGAAAGACACATTATTATAGCGCTCTGGAGGTCTAGACTTGTCTTTATCAGAACAAGTAACTGTCTGTGAGCAGTGCTAGAATAGACTTTAGTCATTAATGATTTTAATTGATTATATTTTTCTATCTGTGCCTCCCTGATATATTCTTTGATTTCACAAAGTATTATTAATCCATCATATTAAGCTAGCCGCTGAGCGGTAACCACAAAACATGGGAATGAGGTCTGTTCTAAATCCTATAACCACCCCTAAAGTGGGCCAGTGGAATAATTAGTGCAATATAAGCCTCCAAGAGACAGTATGAACGTAGCAGGCTTGTAGCACACATTTGTACATAGCATATGAGATTGATAAAATGCACTTCACAGGAATACAATCTTAAATACATTTAGATTGAGATTTTCAGGAAAATTTCTTCTTTCTCTCTTTTTTTACACTTGCCCTGTACGAGTAACTTTGTAAAGTGAGGCCATGCTTACTAGGGTAATTGATAACATGTCAGTTTGCAATTTGTGGTATTCCATTATGCAATCTAGTGGTCTAGTTCTCCACTCTACATTTGTTTCACGTTATTGTATTCGAGCAGTTATTAGGAGCCCTTGTGTTTACAGTAAATCCTCAGTCCTACATTCTCTTCATAGCCGTGTGAGTGGTTGTTCTGCGTGTGTCCGTATGATAACTGAGAAATAAGAGAGAGTGAAGAGAACATTCCTTTCTCACTCCCACTGCCCCCCACCCCTCCCTCGACTCGCTGCCACCCCACCCCCAGTTTCCTTCCTGTGCTTTTTTTAGAGTCTATTGGATGTTTTTTTCCCACATCCGGCAACAACGACAGGCTTTTTATGCTATAATCTAACAACATGTTGTGTGGTGTGGCTCTGTGATACACACAGCTATACGGCCACATATCATTGATGTGTACACGGCCACACATCCTTATAGCATTGCTCATCACTGACCCCAGAAACTTATAGTATAGTGGGTGCCATAGATGTTTTTTTATGTTGCAAATTGGTTAATAGTGCTACCAAAGAAGTTTGGTTTAGTTTGTTTGAATGTCAGCAAAATATTTCAGAAAGTTATTGCCAGATTTGGCATCTTTAGATATTCTGTATGGCTGCCACATCTTCACCAGTCTGTTGCAGGACATCTGTTGAGTTATCATCGGTGTGTGAAGTAAATGAGTAATGGACAGTTATTTGTAGTTTGGGTACCTTGGAAAGTGAGACAGAATTTAGAGACACAAGGCACACCTTACTAGACCCAACGTGGATTGCACTGAGAATTTATGTTTCACAATTTTCGGCTTTGCAGTTCGAGTGTTGCTAGGGTTTTATTAGTGTAAATCCAACAGGAAGTCAGGGAGGCCATTTATTTATCAATATTTAGTCTCTTAAACAAACTCAGGTACTGTATAGTTGGCTCACTATCATTTTTATTGTTTGTTTATCACTACTTTCCGTCATTGTCATTTTGTATTCCCTTGGATAGAGTGCATTTCCGTACATTATGCTTCGATGGCTGAATTTGAATCACCAGACTCCTCTCTGTTGCCTGAAGTAGTCAAAGCGAGAGTAAAAACAGCTGTCTGGTCAGAGCAGGGATGCCTTGCCAATTGAGCTGTGAAATCTACACAAGCAAGCAGGATAATCTCCACAGCTCAGACTAAATATTAGTCGACTCAATAAACTCAAAAGAAGGAATAATGTAAGGAAACTACATGACATGATATGTTATAAAAAACGGTTTCCCCATATAAACTTACTGTATATTTATTTAAATAAAGCTTTGTGTGGATCAGCTTGGCTCTGTAGTATGCACTCACCCACTGCCACTTTATAAGGAACACTAGTGTGGTCTTCTGCTGTTGTAGCCCACCTGCATCAAGGTTGTTGTGTGTTCAGAGATGGCCTTCTGCAGCCCTTGATTCTCACATGTGGTTATTTGCTGTCTTTCTACTATCTTGAACCAATCTGGCAATGTTCCTCTGACCTTAGGCATCAAAAAGACTCGTTTTTGGGACCGTTCTCTGTAAACCCTTTGGTTGGGTGTGAAAATCCCAGTAGATCAACAGTTACTGAAATAGTCAGACCAGTGGCATGCCAGGTTTAAAAGAAAATTCTGATGCTTGGATTAAACGTCACTAAGTTTGTCTTAAACGTGGACTACAATGTATATGCATTATTGTATAAGCTTATTGTGGCTATATGGTTCACATATGTATCTCACATTAAATCATCATACATTTAATGACAGTTATTCATGTCTAAGGTAAAGCTAGTATCTTGGATAAAAATCACATGTGAAACGGTGATTTTTTTGTTCATTTGGAATGAGAAGCAAAGATAACATTATGGGAAAGTTGTTTTTTTCCAACTTGGCCAGATTACCTGAGAGCATGAGTGCCTCTCTCACACCAGCTGTGACATGTAAAAAGACCTAAAGCGCTGGTTCACAAGGCTCTGTTAAAAACACACACAGGACTGGTGCATGCAAAGACTTGTTCAGAGACAACCTTGAACGCTCCCAGCCACTGTGGTGATCCTCCTGCCCACAGATGTTAGGCCACATGAAAAGCCATGTTTTACATATTAGATTTGGGATCCAGGATTCATAAAATGTCAGTTCTTCTTCTCATTTCTACTGCTTTTTAAAA
>JAVQKC010030385.1:0-15523 GCA_036025475.1 Philypnodon macrostomus | reverse complement strand
AGAATCACTGTACCAAATTTCATTGCTCTCTGCCAAAGTAAGTGTGTCCAGTGTCCCATAGGGGTCATAAACATGGGGCGCTATAGAGGCATTCTTTATTTGACCTCTGTAATGTGCCTATGTACAATTGCCCGGATCAATGTGCCAAAATTCACACAATTTTGTTTATGTTCAGCAGGATTATTGGCTCAATAAAAATGCATCAAAACATTAATTTATGAATTATTTAATTGTCATTAATCGTAGATGTACGAAACTCAACAGCGTTTGAGTTAAGTGCATAATAATACTGATTTACCTGGCAAACATTCGTAGATCTTCTGGGTTTTGTGCTGCGGGGATGTTCAGTATCACCTGCCTCTCGTGATCTGACAGACTGGCGAGTAACGTTTCTGTCATTCTTTTGTTGAGAGGCGAGTCTCCACCAGGCAGCAGCTCAGCACTGGAGTTATCCATACTGGGACTGGTCAGGGTCATGTCATCACTGCTGGCTGCACACAAATCAAAAACACATGTTAAATATGATCTATACACTGCAAAAAGGAATTTCTAGATTAGTAAAAATGGCTTGAATTTAGAATATTAATCTTGATTTAAGTAGTTTTGACTAGGTATTTATTTCCATGTCAAATAAAAAATTTTCATCATTTTTCAAGATATTAAAACCAGCTGGAAATATCTTAAAACAACTCAACTAAACTAAGCCTAATGAGTAAATAAAACAACACAAATCAAGATTAAAATTCTGAATTGCATTATATATTTATTTTCTTAACCTACATGGCATTTGAATGCCTAGACAAACCTATGATTCGGTACATACTTGGAGATCCAAAGCTGAGAGCGCTGGGCGTGCTGAGACTGCGACCCCCAACTCGAGCTGCCAGAGGGAGGTCTTCATCCCTGAGGCTGGGCTCATCCTCACCGGGCGGCACCAACAAACAGACATATGTGTGCAACTGGATTAGCAACCGCCGCTGTAGCATCCACACCACCATCTGGATTAGCTGGGCCTGCAAAAGAACAATTTTGAGCCTGTTGTTTGGGCCTCCTACTCCACTAGTTATCCTCTGGCTACAATAACATAAGGCAGGTCAAGTATAGTTGAATTTGAAAATGGGCAGCACATGAACCTAAAATAGATCAACAAAAAGTGCTGTGGCTCTGATCTTGTGCTTCATAAAAAAATTAAGCCGACTATGGTGAAGCTGATGTCCCTGTGATATTAATAATTTATGACCAACTGCTCGGCTCCAAAATCTGATGGTTCAATGGAGAACAGCTGCTCCTTCTGCCAATACAATACAGTACATCTCTGAATTTAAAAATCCAGAACTTCACTATGAAATATTATTTATTTAAACTGGATAAAAGTATATTTTCTTTGGATGTATTTCAATGACAAATGTATCTCTAAGATGATAATGTGATACCTTAATCTACTGTTTTGGGCCCCAAATCACAAATATTGGTGCTCGGTCTGCATTTACCTCTTGTGCAGGAGCTTCCAATGGGTTTCTAAACTCAGACAGTGAGACAGGCAGCGAAAACTTGGCTAACATTGACGGCAAATCATGACCAGGAAACTGCTGGGCAAACTGCTCGGCCAATGGGGAGTATCTGTCCGGAGTATAAAGGCATATGTTAGTGTTACAAAGCTTTTCCATTAGGTAGCAGAATACAAATTAAATGTCATTAATATAAGTACCTTTTGAAAAATAACATCATTAAGTTTGCTTTATAAGTGCTACTCACAGGCAGATGTTGGCATGAGGTGACAACATGTACACATTATTCTCACACAGTGGATAAATTATAATGGCCTTGCCCCAATAAACCAGATGAGCAGCAATTTGAAATATCTGTAAACACAATAAAAAGACATAAAATATATCAAACAAAAACTGTCACTAATACAGTTTAATAAATAGACTGATTTAGTTCACAATTTACAATCCAATTAGTCCTGAAGGTACTGGCATTGTCCACAAGATGGCAGTAAAACAAAAGCATACGTACCTTTCAAATTTAAACTTTTAAATGCTGCAATAGTAATAATCTTTCTACACATATTGTAACAGTACTGCACCTGAAGTAGAGCCAGGTCAGCGTCCTGTGCAAGTTGCTGTAGGTTTTTCACGGCTGAGCAGGTTTTGATGAGGCGGACCATCGCGGGAGAGCAGTCCAGAGGGAGCTGGCTCAGCAGCACTTTTTCACTTTCCAGCAGCAACAGAGAGTGATAAGGCCTGTGAAATCAAACAGAAAACAAAACATAAAAAAGAGGAAAAGCCTAATAAATTGTTTCATAAAATGGCAGTTGTGGTTTCAAACACTATATTGAAATGAATAATGCATAGGATCAATACAGGTCATGGTTGATGTAAGGTTATGTGGGTTTTCTGAGGTAACAACAGAGGGCAGTATGACCTACAAAAGGTTTACACCCTCTTCACAGTTCAACAGAGGACTCAATGTTCTCTCTGCAGATCCCTCAAAAGTTTGTTAATTTGTACTATACAGTCCGGAATATGTTTTTTTTTTTCATTATAATTTGTTACAATGTATGTATGTGTGTATATATATATCTATATATCTATATCTATATAGATATATAGATATATATATTCAATAAAGTGTTCAGTGAGATGTTCGTGTTTTTATTTTTTTTAAATATATTTTACACATTGGTTATCAACTGCTCACTAACCTTTTTAATGTGATGCCAATGTTTCATTTATTTTTATACTTTTATTTTCTAGGACACTGGTGGCAAGGTTTTAAAAAAAAAGCTATTTATTTTAAGTAAAATGTATTTAAGTCTTTATCAATGAAAACACTGCTAGTGAGAATGGGGCCAGTGCAAGGGGTGACTGTGCTGGTTGGTGATAGGCCATATTTAGAATTGAAGGGTGGTGCTGCCAAGTTGACATTTGGCAGTAGTGCAAGTTTAAATTTCTAATCAACAAGAACAGTCTGTGTGATTTAGTGTAAACAGAAACATGTGTATACCGTTAGGACTATGAGGGTGAGACGCCAAAAGCATCACATTTATGTAAATGAAATGGAAATATAATCACCTTATGGCCTTAAGGCTGCGCTCTAAGGCTTCAGGTGGTATATAGTTGCCTCCGATCCTGTGAATCTTGTGAGGCAAACAGAAGCTCACTTCCAGCCAGTTATTAATATGTAGACGCACTACACCAGTAGTACAAAGGCTAAAAGATGATTACAAAAAAAGTGTTAAAATAATATGAAATAAATCTAAGGATTTAATGTAATGAATCCAACACCTGTCATAGGCATCCTTCAGGTCTCTAGCGAGTTTACATTTGGGAAGAATTTGTCTGAAAGGAGACTGAGGGCCTCCATCCGCTGATGTCAAAACAGAAGAGTACAGTCAAATAATGAAAGATGT
Organism: Philypnodon macrostomus; assembly: GCA_036025475.1. Lineage (NCBI taxonomy): Eukaryota > Metazoa > Chordata > Actinopteri > Gobiiformes > Eleotridae > Philypnodon > Philypnodon macrostomus. The sequence continues at coordinate 12,108 of JAVQKC010030385.1, read as the reverse complement.
AAACGTTATATTCTGTTAGTTTACATTGACATCAGTTCTCACATTCACTCGTGGTGGTGATCTCATCTTGAACAGACAGCATCAGTTTGGCCTCTCGGGTCAGGTACTGGCAGCGCCGCTCTTCGTGCTGCAGGGCGATGGCGATGCGCCGCGACAGGTTATGCATGCAGCTAATCACCGAGGGGTCAGCATTAGCCTTCAATAAACAATCAAATACTTTTACAGATATCAAACTAAAAATGTAGAAGAAAGTTAGAAACCCCTACTCAATAAGGCCATTTATTTAATTCTGGAAACATTAATGTAGCTACAATAACAAGAATTCAAACAAGAATTCAAACATAAATTCCTGTTCAAATGAAAAATTAAGTGCTTATGACAATTGTGGTAGTCTCTGGTGGCTTGTTGAAGACATCATCTAGATTAACTTGCTGGGCAGATAGAAATACAAAACATGACTAAGCATTTTTTACCTTCTGCCAAATCATCTGCTCAAGTAGCATGACTCAGCATGGGCTGTGCCTCGTTACAACACATGATAGAGTAGGCTGGAAATTTATCACCCCCTCACACTCCACCTATTCTTTCTGATTTAATCTGCTATAGCCCCGAGTCCCACCCGAAATAGCTATTGAATAGTCAAATAAAAACATCTGTATTCATTATTTGAGTATACAAATTAACACTAAAGTAAACTGGGATTACAAATGTACTTGTTTAATTATAATACATCACATTAACGCATACAGTACATACCCTCAGTGCAAACACCACATTGAACAAGATCATTGTGGGCATTTCTCTTTTAGGCGAAGGATCTGTTTTGGAAACCTACAAATAAGGAAAGAAATGTAGAATGTAGAAGATATACTCCAAATTTGCTGAAATAGGCTCAGCAAGTTATAGTGTTTAGTAAGACATCACTAATGGTAAAGTTGTAGATTAAAATATAACCACAGTAACATTTTACACATTTGTTTGTAGTTAAGATATGAAGTACAATAATTGATCAGTCTGTGTGAAAATATAGCACAACAGAAGGAATCAAATGTAAAACTGTTTTACGTTTTCAGCAGAGGTCATGGTAAGAAACAGTCAACAGGGGGCACTAGATTGTTCATACCTGAATGACCGGGAGATGCTGAAGGAGGGTGGGGTGACCAACAAAGCGAACGTTGTCTATTTTCAGCTCAAACTTCTTTCCACACATGTCTGATTTGGTTGCCAGGATAGTAGCAAGGATGATGTCGGAGAATCTAAAAAGAAGGTGGATTATACGTTGTAAGATATATAATGTTCTATATGTTTATGCTCAAGAGAGAAGGCGTAAATAGTTTGGTCTGTTTTTGTCCTGGCAATAAGAAGGGAAACAGATCAGAAGCATAGTGCTCTGTTGTGATAACACAAAAGCTTGTGTGGAAGAAAGAGAAATAGACCAATTTGCAGAAGTTTCTGCTGCAAGAATCAAGAGTGTGATAGATACATGCTCTCGAGTATTTCATGCTTCAATCAGAAAGATCCAAATCAAAACCAAAAAATAAAATAATAACAACTGTAGACTTTCCCCACCAACACAAATGTAAAATCTGGTTTATACTTGGATTTATAGCTTCAAAGTGTAAAAAAAAAAAGAAAGAAAGTTGGAAACAGAGGAAAGCTAGCAGCCAAATTAGGCAAAGAATCAATTCAGTGAATGTCTAGAAAGTGTGAATTTCTGACTTTGGGATCCTTAAAGGACAACATCGGGGTAATAAAAAGACAGGGGTGATCTAAGCAAAAAAAAGGTGGTTTGAATGATTCGCTCTTACCCTGCTACCAACTGTTCGTCAGTTAGTGAAGCGTGTTCTCTGAAATGGGAATTGGGCCATAAAAAAGAAGAAAGAAAGCAAACAATAGGGAAATGCAAACACAGTCGGGCTGAATGCAGAAAGAGGAACCATGTCTGCTGTGATTGAGCGCTCATGTAAATGTGCTTATACACCTGGAATACTTACACTAAACTCTTTATGCGTTTGTGTGTACATATTCTCTTACAGCCTACTGATTGTCTTCTTTTGCACACATTTTAATAGATTTTAGGGGCATTAAAATCCCTTGCCATGGATTTTTTTTTTGTTCATACATCAATGTTTGCTAAATTACTTTATAATTTGATAGAGTTTTATATTTAGCTCTAATACAGTACCTTGAATCTCCATCTTGATCTTCTAACCCATCTCCAGTGGTATTCAGTGCATATGGATTTCGTTGTTTAGCTGAAAAGAAAAATAAGCACCCATTAATTATTATTTACACATATTGAAATAGAACAGAGCTCTATACAAAAAGACATAACTGTAGCTAAAATTTAAAAGTATAAAAAGTTGTAGGCTGAAAGCAGCTAAGGTGCGGCTATTGCTAACCCTACCTGTCAGAGCAGATGGACTATCAGCGACTCTTTGGAAAGGATAACGAAAAAGTAGTTTATTCCCTCGACTGCCAGAGCTGACCAAGATGACACTAATCGGACTGGTTTTATCACTATTTCTGTCATTTCTTTGAGGTTTCGTGTACATGGATTTTCTGTCTGCGGGTGGGTTAAACGTCATGGTAGCATTATTTAGGTTACTGTCACTTAGCTCCAACACAGGAAAGCTAATTGTTATCTCAACAGATAACAAGACATCAATGAAGGGCTTGTCGCAGCCTAAAGTGTGAAGAATAAAACAAAATCTACTGTAATTCGCTAAAATTCTGACGCTTGAAGTGGAACCATAGACGGTGCTTGTTTTGAGTCACAGTGAAACATGTCCGACTGGAACAAAAATGTCACCATTGTGAGCGTCCCACTTGTTCACAACAGAAATGGTTCCTGCAATGGATTTAAACAAAATTACTCCAATAGCTACAATATCTGTAAATAACGGCAAAATAACATTTGTTAATGTTAACAAAAGTCAACATTAACACATACATGCATTAGTATTATTAAGTCATAATACTCAATTAAATAAAAGTTACCCAATACATCAATGCAAATTAAAAAAAATAAAATAAAAATCTAAATTGGACTGAAAATAAGACTTTATAAAGGCATAATTTATCATATACCCACACACTGAATGAACTGAGTTGTGTACAAGTGTAATTATCTACAACACTAATCACAAATGTATATTTCTGATGAAATTAGTTAATTGTATTGATAAATTCTAAGCACCCACAAATAGTAGATACACTTGTTAAGTAGCCAGACTTTGAGCATGCTGCTATCAAAAACGATCCCCAAGACTGACAACCATGTAATGAGCCAAGCATCTTTTTCTCCCCTGGCTCTCCTCCCTCTCGTAAACACTCTTGATCTCCCTCCTTCTACATAAAAACAGATCCAGATTGCATGCTGTCTACTCAGTGGGCGTCCCGGTAATGCATGTCTGCTCAGGCGGACATGCTGCTTGCATTATTGACATGAAGGCTAAGGTCTAGTTTATGCATCTCACAGCTCATCTGATGGTAGATCTCAGCTGAATGCCACATCTCTGTGTGATGATCTCCATACACCATCTAATCCTGCAAGCAAATGACAGCCTGCATGGTGTTACATTTTTTATGCTAGACTAAAAAAAGTGTTAAGTGAGATAAGGGCCACATATATTGACGTGAGAAATCAATCTTACAGCAGCAGGCATTGTCAGTTTAAAGGTGTTTTCAATCAGTGAGAGTGAGTCAGATCTTCTATTGCTCTGTGTGCATGCTAACAGTTGTGCTTTTGGTTTATATGTTGCCACTCCGTTTGACTTGTAAATAGTCCTTATTTTGACCCATTGGGAACACCTTTTGTTTAATCTTAGCCTTACATTACAACAACTTTGGTTTTACCATTTTACTACTTGGTTTTTGTTACTTCCCTTCACACTAGCTGAGCCGAGCAGAAAGATACTTTAGCCCTTAAACCTTCTACTAAGCGTAACGAGTGGAGAGGTGTTTACTCTTGCCCTGGCATTTCAAAGAAAGCGAAATAAAGTCAAAGACACAGGGTATTTTGATGCATTTGATTATTTATTGATATTCAGATTGACAGAGTATTCAGATCTGCTACTGTCTCCTTTTTGAGTTTACCGGTATTTCTCAGACAGGGCAAGGATCAGGGCTGCAACAAACTTGTCCAGAGACACATGGACCTCAGGAGAGAAATCAACGGGGTAGTTGGCAGCAATGACAACCATGAGGCATTGGGCCAGGATCTGCAAGAGACAAGATAAAAATGTCATATAAAGATGTATGGTATATAGCGATTTTTACACATCAAAAACTGAATTTTGTGTCAAATTATACAAGAGGTGTGAGCTGGTGGGAGGAGGAGTAAATATAAAAAATATTTTTCACAGGTAGATTCAATCAACTGAGAAATAGGTAATGGTATAAAAAGGTATAATGCTGCGTCATATTTAGTTTCTAAACGTTTGTAACATGAGATACCTTGAAGTTGCTGGGGTCCACACGCAGAGTGAAGGCGTGCAGCTCACTCAGGTTAAGAAGTCCTCCTGTAAGGTCATCAATTTTGGAGACAGCATCACCGACTCCACCCATTATAGTCTTTCCATGCTTCGCCACTTGAGGAGAGGTAGCGCTCAGATCCTTCCAGTGAGCAAAGTAGGTCTTGGTCTGAGGGTACACCGCAATCATCCTGGCAGAAAACACAATATTAACATACATAAACAACTGTGTGATTACTTTAATAAAAGTACAGTTGAATATTGAATTGTTTTACCTGGCCATGGCATCAGCACCAATGTCATCGGCCTTTGGTTTCATGAGGGCCCAGAAAGTCTTAACGTTAGACTTGTCCTTGGCAGAGAGACTCATCTTGACTGGAGATGTGTTGAAGAGGTGTTGAATGAGTTGGATGCTGGAGGTGCATGGGTTTTATACACAACCGAAGCCATGGCACACCCATTACACCCAAGAGATACGCAGGGTGGCATTTGGATGGGCTCCCAAATGTGCTGCAGTTTGAGGGAGATAAAACCTGGAGGATATTTTTGGCCCCCTAAATTTGCTTTAGGTTGTAATATAGTGTTTACATGAATTCTAATATTTTCATTGGACCACTATATACAGTGTAAACCCATTATAATTTGGAATCAAAGTCAACTTTAATAATTACTATATAATACTTTGTGGCACCAGAATGCTTAAACAAGTCTTAAATATTGAAAACTGATTTAAATATAAAGTTTTTAAGCTCAGGGCAACACTAAAAATTACACAAATTACATTTAGAGTAAACCCAATGTTATGCTAAATATGTAACACTAATCAGAATTTTTTTGATCCACTTAAAAGACTTAGGCTTATGGTAATAAAAATAATACACACTTTTTCACTTTCACTTTGTTCACTTCGGTTTTCTGTTTTATATCTTGTCATTGTATTAGGAATTGTGACATTTTAAATACTTGAGGTACATTGTAAATACATTCAAGGTGAAAGTTGTGTCTGTGGCTTGTCTGTGGATCCAGTGAGGGCTGTAAACTTGAGTGCACATAACCTCATTTGTCTCTACAGAGCCATCAATTTAACTCTTGAAATAACAACCGTTCTAAGGTTTATGGACTAGTTTTATTGTATTTGTGTATTTTAGTTTATTTTGGTTCATTTAGGCTACATTTGAAATTTGACACATTTGCACTTGAGTGATTTCTGAATCTTTACATTTTGGTAGGTACAATGACTGTCTAAGACTTTTACTGAAAAAGCCGAGATGGGAGAGTGCAAGTAAGCTGTTTCAGACAGTTTTAAGGAATCTGATGTATACTTTTTTTTCCTGTCAATGATTGCTGCAAATACAATAATAATATGTCTGACTAATATAAGACTGAGGGCGTTACCAGTCTCAGTTGTGGAGGCATTGGTACAGTTGTCTCTTGTAGGGTATGCTGTTTACTATTGCTCTTTGTAATTGTATGTATTTTTGTGTCTCTATGTGTTGTTTTCTTGTGGACAATACAGTTTGAATATAATTGAGTGATGTGCTGCAGTTGTGGTTTTTATCAAACTCATTTTAACAGGGTGGTCCAAAATTCAGTAGAAAAAGTAATCATTTAGTTGACTGGCAGGACACCAAAGTACCCCAGTAGGAGCTATTTTTTTCTATCAGGAGGTTATTTCAGTTTAATGACGCAGGTCGCTTGACTGTTTCCCAAAATAACTCCAGTGATAAAGACGTGCTCGTGTATGATCGTTTTTTTTAATTAGAAAGGTTTGGGCGTTGCAGCGCCCACTTGTGGTAACAGCGTAGAACTGCTTCCTTTTGCTCTAGTTTACATTAAAGGGAGAGTCTGTCCGTTTCGTAAAATAAACATTCAATGACGTAAGTAGTAGGTAATCTGTCATAATTATTATTTTACTTTAATCATTCCTCTGGCCTCTACAGCAACACCAGATCAGAGTTTACATCATAGAACAGGGTCAGACAGTCAATTTGTATTATTTTTAATTCTTTATGTTTAACTTTTTAATAATTTAGATAATTTACAGACTACACCTTTAAAGCATTTGGAATATTTATTTTTTACTGCAGCCATTTTACAGTTATTACATAAATCCACATTGTTGTTGACGCGCTACAATTTATATTTATTCATTTTTCAGATGTCAAATTTTCAGTTTTGCATTGTAGAATGGTTATACATAAAAAAAAATCCGTGACAGGAGGACACCATGCATTGACAAACATTTTTAATGTCTTACAAGCCTTGGTCCATTAGCTTTTTTCAGGTGGTGTGGGCTCTATCTGGTTCTATTCATTTTGATAAGAATCGGTACAGTCCTAACAGAAAAATACAAGTGATACTATGAATGATATAATATTAATAATTTATTTAAAAAATCCCCAAACAACATACCAGAATAAGCTTGTCTTGTAGTTTAGGGTCTGTCTCTATGTGATGACACACCTCCTCTGCCACATGGTCGATACTGTAAAAGAGGATCCCACAATTATGACGTTCATTTTTTATTACATGCTGAGCATTCACTAAATTGTTTTATTATAAATAACTGTGTATTATCATCAACTGTTGAATTACGTATAAAGCATTATGACTAATTCAACACACCTCTTCATTTCTGCAAGAAATTGTTCGTCTACCATCTTCTTCATACTGATTAAGATTTGCTCAACCCTGCTTTGAAGAGAGTCCACCATTTTCAGACCATGACTTTTTATTAGAGCAAGACGTGCCTTTGTAATGTCTCCTAGAAAACACACACAATAGATACTAAAGACGGCTTTCTGAAAGGCGCAGTATCTGATTCTGAGCAAAAAAAAGTTTGAACATTTGTTTGACCTCAACACTCAATGTCTCACACAAACCAGAAAGAATCAGTATAACAAGCAGCAGTCTAAAGTTTTAACTCTCTAAAATACTAAATTAAACTAGCTGTGAATAAGATGTGTGAGTTTTGAAATAAAGCATCAGCTCCATCACATAATTCCTGATTCTTGATCTTGATTAATAAAGAGTATATGGACCAATCAGAGTGCTCCTGTCCTCTGGAAGCGTGTGATTTTTTTTTGCCCTGGTCCTAAAACAAAAACATTATAATAAAGCCCATAATAAAGAGTCAAATTCTTTCCTCATGTGACTTCTGTTATGCTGTACTTTTAACTGAGTAATAATTTGTGCTCAAACACAAAGTAAAAATATCAGGTACTGCAGCTTTAAGGGTTTCAAATCAACATTTGGACGCACCTTCTAGTTTTAGTGCAGCTACATGTTCTTCATAGATTTGATTTTGAACAGATCTGCTACTAATTGTACTCTCCAATAATGTGATGTCTGATGGTTTGTGGCTGCAGGATGTCTGGTTTAAAGACGGGGAATCTAAAATGTTTGAAAAAGACAACATAGAAGAGTTATAATTTCATCACATCACAATATTTTTTCTTTTTGTGTTAATTGTATTTACTGCGGACTCTGTCTACGCTAGAACAAGGATTTATCTCTTCCTCTCCATCCCATGGTTGGTTGAGTTCAATTTTGCAAAGCTGGGTTTCGGCTGAAATCTTAAAAAATAAAAACACATTAAGCAACTAGCTCTATAGTATTCAATATTTACACAGCCGAGGCAGAGCTTACCAAATGGCTAATGGTTGAGAGCGCCACTTCATATTCAGAGATTAGGCTTTCATGTTGTGGCTGGAGAGTAAATACAGTTCAGATTTTCTTATCATGAACATCAGTTGCAAAAACATACACCTATATTATGTGTTATGTGGTAAACAGTTTGTTCTTCAGAGTACATGGTTCATGAACATTACCTTAACATGTTCAGTCTGTTTCTGGGAATGTGTCTTTGAGAGCAGTCTTTGAAGCAAATAAACAGTAAAAATGATCATAAACGAGATATGGTAACAATGTAATCATACTCATTCACAAATCTGTCTAATTGGGGACAGAAGGCTACACTATAAGAAATTAAATCTGGGTGTCGTTGATATTAAATCATAAATAAGTAATAGTAGGGATCATTTTAGGGTTATTAATGCAGTTAATGTTAATGCAGATTTGATCTAAAGCAATACTTTGATTTAAATACAATGAATACCCTGACACACTACGTAAACATTACATAACATGTGCATACTGTTGTTGTGTCCCTGGGTAAGACTTGCCCATGGATAAAATGTGGTTGTTCGGTGGTGGTCAGAGGGGCAGACTGGCCTCTTGTATTTTTAGATACAAAGCCATATTGCACATTTATGCAAAATCTATGATCATTATTCTACAAATTTAAACAACATTTTTGTTTTAGATTTACTCAGAATTTATTCCAAATCCAACTTTTCATTTCTTAGAGTGTAACTACGAGCTGTGTTGTATGTTATTACTGATCAGTTAGGGAAGTGAGGTAGATTTGACTTTTGAATGAAACTACAAAAAGCTCCTAAAAAGCAGTATAACCTGTACATGACAATTACCGGGTTCTAGATAAATTCCCTACTACCATTAAATGCTGTATTATCACTGTGGCATGAACATTTTCCATTTTCCACTAAATTAACCCAAAAGTTAATTATTTCTTTGACTAGTATATATCCATTGTTTATTGCACGCCTTACCTTTCTTGTTGAAGTTGCAGATCATAGTTGGATTCTGGCTGGGGTAGTGTCATGCTGTGATAGTAGGCTTTAAGAACAGAACGTTTGTCCTGAAATTGCTCCACTTCAGCCTTTAGAAAAATCAACGTCTTCTTAGTCATTACCACAAAGACAGACAGGATATAGCTAATCAAGTCACCGATTACTATTACCACATCCGCACAACCAACCTGTATAAGATTTGAGTGGTGTTTAAGCAGTATGGAAGTGAGGTACTCTAACCATTCATTCTCCATAAAAGCAGCCCTTTTCTGCTCATTTTCCTCCCTACGTGTGTCACTGATGTCCCACAGTTGTTCAAGTAGATCCTGTGTCCATAAAATGAAGGTTTATTATACATAACAATTGTGGAGCTATAGGGAAGTCTTACCTCCAGTCTTTGGTGCAGTTCAGCTTTGCTTTCCTCTTGAGAAATGCTGTTGAAGTCTTTCTGCCACTGAGAAATCAAATCTTGCTTTAGGTCGGTACGGCTTAAATACTGTTTAAACTCCTCCCTGCAATCACATATAGTAAAATTTTCAAAACAAGGAAAATCACAATTTTTATATTTTTTTATTAGTCTACCTGACATTGAAGAGGTGTAAATCAATTGAGGTGGACTGTAAGTGAAGATCTTGCAACCCAACCTTTATTTTATTCACATAAGATTCATAGACAGTGTGCCAGTGGGGGTAAAGAGATTCTGCAATGCCCTATAATGATATTAGTGAAGTTAGTATTAATCAATTCTATGTAATTTTAATGTGCTGGATGATTTGTTTCTCACTGATGGAAGTGGTTCATCAACATAGGAAAGGTTGGTTTTGTTGGACACTGATGGCTCCTTTATGGACCCTTGTAATCGGACAAAAAAATCATGTATACATATGTGAGCAATATGAGTATCAAGGTTATCATACCATCAGAAGCTCATTACCAGGGTTTTAAAGTGTTTCAACTAAAAATGCTAAAACTACAAAACATGGGCAGTTACCTTCTGGATGTTGCTTCATAACTTGTAGCACGACAGACTCAACTGCTTTGAACAGCTCCTCCTCATCCAGAGTTGCATCAACATGGGCCAAAATTTTATGTTTCCTTCCAAACCATTCTTCAAGTTCTGGCCAAGTGTCTTGAAATGCTGCAATACACACATGTATATAAAGGCTGTCGTACCTGCTTGAAATCACTGATAGTCCATTCCCATATATAGCTAGAGATTATTCAACTTTGGGTACATTGTTTTTTTAACAGATAAGAAAACAATACTAGGTATAATATACTTGTCGTATTTGCGTCTTGTGATGCTACACATTCGTCTGAAGAATCCAGAAGCAAAGCCAAGTCCAGTGCCGGAGTTTGTGGTGCTTTAGGGAAATCAGTATCTACAATGAGGTCTGTCTGATTGTTGGTAACTTCATCAACATCTCCTCCAAGTGCCTTCTCAAGTAAATATGCCTGGCTGATGTCCGTAGGAAACCCATCCAAAATCCAACCTGAGTTAGCAGGACACTGTCTGCCAAAATACACATAAAAATAAAAACGTCATCTGTTTCACATAAATGATTCATATCCTCTTGTCATATGGTCATACCTAATTCCCTCTGTTATAATATCCACTAGCATCTCATTAGGTGCAGCTTTGCCTTCTCTCATTGCTTTGTCTGCAGCTGCCCCAAACTTTGCCCGGCTAGACAACTGGAAAGAGCAGTATAAAATAAAATACTGGTAAATAGTAAAGGCACTATGAACCTGTTTAGTTTGAGGAGATAAAAGTAATTCATGAATTTCCACCCATTGGCCACTTTATTAGGCAAACGTTGTACCAAATAAAGTGGTATATATATAAAAAAAACTCTTACCTTAGTGTCTGCAGTTTTCTCGGGAAGGTCTTGGTCTAAAACATTGGCCATAGTATTGTAATCATTATATTCAACCAAACACATACAGTATGTATGTACAGTTCAGTACAGTATTTTAGTGAATAAAGTATCAAATGTACACCTACTGTCTTGAGTTGACAGATTCTTATTTTCAGTATCTTGTTGCTCTAAAACCTGTTACATACAAAATATAAAGGGCATATTTTGGTCTTACGAATTACAATAGTTACTAGACACTATGTGCTAAAGACTTACCCCCTCGTTATTATTGTATGCCTCCAGTGCCTCTTTAACCAGTTTGTCAATGGATAAGACATATAAACCATGTGCTGTGAGAACAATTGAATCTTCTGCCATTATCTGTAGTTTAATATTGTCATATCAAATGGTGTATCTACCTTCTGCAATTTTATTCAAGCAGGTGGTCTTTCCGGAGCACATTTTGCCCAAGACACAGGCCTTGAGACTGAAGAGAGGAAGCTGAGATACAAATGATTTGACAAGAGCAGGTGAATGGACATTTTTTTGAATTCGCAAAATCACATGGTCAAAAATGTTGTTTTCTGGTGGTAACTTTGTTGGTTGTGATGACTCTGGCAACGCCCACTCACCAAACATGTTCTGACACAAAAATAAAAGTATGTCAATAAAGCTTTTTTGGGGTTTTACGCAAAAACTAAATAAAGTGTGCCATAAACTATAACTCACCTTGTATTCTATATAGTAATCATGTTTGTTGAGTTTGTCCTGCTTCATAACCTCCACAGGACTGAGCTGCTTGTCATCACCCTCATTCTCATAAAGAGGTAGACCACTGAACAGTAGCTCCTTCCACTCTCTCATCTGTCTCCCAGGAATCAGACTGGACAAGATACCATGCATAACTATAGTTCTATTTAAGTAATTATAATGCAGCATTCTGTTGTTCAGAATTGTCTTGTGCATTCACAAAAATTGCAAATACATTTGAATCTGCCTCAAGATAATGTAGTGTAACTGACCTCTTGACCTCAACAGACTCAGCAGGATACCTGTTTTTAAGTAACCATGGAGAACTTCTTATCACATTGATTTATAACCTTTGGAGGACCAAACAGGAAA
>JAVQKC010030379.1:0-31493 GCA_036025475.1 Philypnodon macrostomus | reverse complement strand
AACGGTTCTTCTGATCCTAAGCATTTCATTGCATTTCTGACCATGTGTTGAACCTGCATATGACATATGTACCACACATTTGCCTAATGGCAGAAGTGGGTAGTACTCAGTTACATTTGCTTATTTATTTTGACTTTTACTTGAGCAATAATATTTTGAAATAACTGTTGGAAATCCAGAAAGAGTAAGAGTATTTTTACCACCTCTGTGTGTCATGTAAGAACAGCTTTATGTGAAAAATGTGATGATGTGGAAATTCTGTTCCTTGTGCCTTAATTTTGGAAAATATAATTTATGTTTTTAGTTTATCTTTTGAAAATATCAAAATCTGTTTATTATCCTTTTTTTGCAGATTACCACAAAATTAAACAGATAATCTGACATTACACTCATACAGATACTCAGGACTTGAGTAGTTTTTTTCACCAGTACTTTTCTACTCTTACTCCAGTAATTATGTGGATGACTACTTTTTACTTTTACTTGAGTAACATTATTTTGAAGTAACGGTTACTCTTACTTGAGTAAAGTTATTGGCAACTCTACCAACTCTGCCTAATACTAGCGCCGCCTACTGTTGCTCCTAAACATTTTTGTACTTTCACTGGTTTTCAAGTGCAACCCATTAAATATAGTAAACGATATTCCAGTTATGAAATCTCACACAACGAACAATGTTATTGTACAAAGTGGCACTGCGTAAAAAAACACACAAAAAAACCTTGAAGAGAGCCGCATCCTCGGTCTGTTTGTAGTCCTTTTTGGCTGCGTGTTTCCACGGGATCCTAAACATAGTCCTGTCCTCGTCCTCCCAGTGCAGGCCTTCATATTTACCGCTTTCTATCTGAGCAATGAGCCACTCTTTCAGGTGCATCTTCACCCCCTCTTCCATCTTCAGAGCATAGTTGTCCCGCACGAACCTGCTTACAAACTCCACAGTGCCATGCGTAAGGCGTTTTAGTTACGTTTATCCTTGCAGGATTACAACTAATCTAATTATTTTAAAAAGTTAGGATTCACCTTTTCAGCTTCTAAGTCATGTTTATGAATGTCTCTATAAAGCGAAAATAATAACTAAATATTCCGTTAAAGAAACCTCACCTCTTACAACGTAAATGCAGAAGTAATGCCTAAAGTGAAGTGCGCTCTTTTGAAGCGAAAGCGAAAGTGTAGACTATGTCTCTTACAAAACTTTCGGTTTCCACATGATGAGTGGCAACAGCAACAGGTCTCCACATTAGGTGCATGAATGAGAGATCGCGATGAACTAGAAATAACCCTCACACATCTGTAGAAGAGAAGGGTTATTATCGCACGGTTACTGCAGTTGACAAATCTATATCGTTTATGGAACATGAGTTGCTGGCCTGTCACGTAAGACTAAATACATTGGAGGTCACCATAGATCCTTTATGGCTTTATGTCATTTTGGCTCACTTCCAAAGTTTGCACACTTTTTTAATGTGATATAAACAGGGTTAAAATATGATATAAACAGGGTTAAAATGTCATAAAAACACTCACAGGGGTATTTTAAGGATCACCATATATCCAACATTTGCTCAAAAACCTAAGGCCGTATGATGTTGAAATGTGATATTTTAGGTCACACTTCAATGTTTGCGCCAAAAGTTGTTAAGATTCTATTTTGGACTATAAACACACAGATGCAGTTCATGTTTTAAAAAGATTTAGGTTCATTGCAAGATGTCACACTTTTGGCCAAATAGAATAATTGTGTGAACTCAGATTTACGGATGTCAGGTCATTATCCAACATCCAGCCAAATATTTCCACAGGAATGTGTAACAAATGCATGACTCTTTGAGCCTTTTATTCAGCTTCTCCAAATAAAACAAAATATATCAAGATGGTTGTATTTGCTTTGTCTCCCATTTATTGTTGTAGCATTTCAGCAGTAACACCTGGATGAGACACGGGGCACAGTCCAGACACAGGTGAGCCAGGACTCAATAAATAAATCCATGTTAAATATGACAGATCATTTTACAGCAGAGAAATAGACGGGTTAAGAACAGACCTTTTCCAATTTTCAACAAACGTGAATTATGTAACAGCTCAAAGTTGTGATACATCCAAATACTGTACATTGCAGCTAGGGCTTCACAATATATTGTTACCCCTTCCACCCCTGGAAGCGTAATTCAATTTATATCAGGAAATAAAACAATATGTTCTAAATAATCTGGTAATAATGATTAGTCTCAGTTTTGACCAGTGAGTCCATAGACATATCTTCATTGGAACTACTGTTTCTATAACTCTTATTATTTTATTTGATATTTTATGTACATCGTTATTGCAATATTCAACATATTTCATGTTTTTACAATATTGTGCAGCCCTAAGTACAGCTACAGATGTGTGTGTGAAAAAGACAGCATTACAAACACAAGAAAAAACACACGTGGAAATAAATACAGATCTCGTTTTTGCTGGAAAATAAAAAAAATATTTACACAATACTGTACATAGAAGATATCACAACTTCCACCCAGGCCAGTCATGAAAATATATTTATACATAGATAAAAATCACTGATAAAATATGAACTACAAAAATAGTGATATAAAATTGATTGTAAAATGATTATGCAGTTCAGTCGCTGCTTTACATGTCTGGTATACACAGTAGAAAGCACAAACGTGAGTTGGGAATGTATGGGTCAGGTTGTGCGTGTGCTGTAAAAATGTGAACCGGCAAATCGTTTGTTGGACGTCAATGTTTAGCATACAGAGTGGATAGAGGAATCTAAGCATTATCAAACTCATCGCATCAAGCACTACCTCCAAGTGCCACTCTCCTGGACTTACATCATGACTAACTCAACTCCAAATCAAGGAAGAAAACAGAAAATGCATTACTAAAACCCCATAGGACCACACACACCAGGTCACCAAACGTAAGCTGTGGACCACACACAACAGTGAAACTATGTACCAGGGCAGAACTAAAAACAGGACCAAAACTGCCTCTTAATGAAACTTAAACAACAAAAGAATCCTGAGTACCACTAAAAAAGACCCAGTTTGAGAATCACTGCTTAAGATTTCAAAATGTCTAGTGGCAGCCACAGGCCCTGACCACCATGTTGCGGTACTTCTTGAGAATGACATTTGAGCTGTCGTCAAAGTAGAGGACAGAGATGGCGTGGAGTTGTGTGGGTGCACAGCATGGTTTGGGGACTGTATCCGGGTTGATAAAATGAACCTGCAAAGTAAAGTAGAGGAGTCAATTGTGGTGACCGTTTGACGAGATGATTACAATTCTTTGGTTTGTCGTGTGTTCTCTCATGGTTGACTCACCAGCGTTTGAACAATGGCGTGGTTTGTGGCGTTCATGTAGGAGTTTAATGGAAAGGCACACTCTCCCTCGCAGTAGTAGGCCGCGTAGCCCTCTGGAGCAATGATCCAGTCCTGCAGAGGAAATTATACAGTGTTTACTATAGAAATAGAGTTAGGAAAGTCCAGGTACTGCTAGAAATATACTATAAGCCAGTGGTTCTGAAACTTTAGTATTCAAGCCCAACTGAGAAAATATCTGGCTCTATGTGTACCACTTTATTGAGTCTTAGCCAAGGATAACACAAGTCAAATCGAGGACTAAAATGGGCCTAGGTATTAAATAAGAACAAAGCTTGGACTATACTAGGCTTAAACCAGGACTAAACAGTTTACTTCTAGTATAGTCCCCGTTTAGATCAGCTTTAGGGCTAAACCGAATCTAAATCAAGACTAACCCAGGTTTAAATTAGTACTAAAACTAAAACAGAATCTAAATCAAGATTTAACCAGAACCTAATCAGCTCATAACCAAGATTAACATAGAACTGCAGCAGACTCCTGAGTGCCTCTGGAATACGCTGAAGTGCCACCAGTGGTCCCCATAACACAATTTGAGAATCACTGCTATTAGCTATGTAGTTTAAAGCCCAGTCATCAGTTTTATTCTCCTGATCAGAATAATAAAATGTAAGAGTAGCCTATTATTGGCCACATTATTAGATAAACACTGTACTAATGTATCTTGTGCATTCTGCAGACAGTGATGTGACTGAAGGGGTTTATTTGAGCTACCACTGCTGTTGTTAAACCAGCTACATCCCGACTAACTGAACTAAGCTACACCATTTAAGCTACATTTTATTTATTTATTAATTTGTTATTTATTAAGTGATTGTGCCATTTTGCCCTTACGAGACATATACAGTTTTTTTAATTGAATTTAATTTTAATTATGTAAAATCAGAACTGCATTTCCTTTTGAGCTATTTTCGGTAAACTCGAGACATGGTTGTATGAGTTTATTCCTGTTTTACGTACCACCACAAAGCCAACGAGATCACCTTTGTTATTCTGATGGTTGGTTTGAACTACAGCATGTTCACATAAAAGGCTTATAAGCTATTTGGGCTCACGAGCAAGTCAAAGATATACATAATAAAGTGGTCATACAGAATCTTTAAACTGTTTTGAAAGCTTACAGAAAGTCCATTAAAAACTTGAGCCGCGTTTCTGTGTTTCAGGACTAAAGTCTATGTAGGAGTATTATTGTGCACTGTGAGCTTTTGTAAGTAAAACAAGCAAGACCGCCGGCCAGAAGGCTTTGTGGACTTGAAAGAGGAGTAATTACCTGCCATCCCAGGTCCCTGAAGCTGACGTAGAGCTCATGCTTCTTACACGCCTGCTTTTGATCAGTACTGCTGTTTTCTGTGTGCAACAAGAGGACACAATGACGATGAATTACATTTGCTATTGTACCAGTAAGTACACAGATCAAGACCAAGAACAGACCACCATCACAACCATTTCTTGACAAATGAGACATACAGCCTTCGATCGTACCTCAGTGAAAAAATATGTTGATTAACTGGTTACTGCAGGTTATAACAACGTGAGTGATAAATGATCAATATTTTCTCATTTAAAAAATCAGAGAAAATGATTGGCGGGCTGGATTAGAAAGCCCAAAGGGTCGCAGTTTGCCCCCGGGCCGCAGTTTGCTCACCCCTGGACTCGAAACACACTGATAATGTTGCTAAAAACATTAACATATAAACAATGCCTGGAGCTAATCACCCCCAGATACATGATACATTTAAAATAAAAAGGTCAGAGTTCACTGTGCTCTGACTCGAGCAGATGTGCACTTAGAGAACACTCAACACATTTTTACCACAGCATGTACTTGATTTCTTCATGTCATCATATTGTTCCCCTTTTCCTCATACTTATGCTATTAGGCTTGTCTGTTTCTGATAGAACGCTATCTTCCTCCCTCTGTTCTTTCATTGACCCCTATGTCCCTGCGGTACATTAGTTCCTGAAAGTGGTGCATACTGGGATTGATCAAGAAACAACTGCTTCTCATCACTCAGTTAGGAGACCACTGGTATCCAAAAAGTTCCAAACAGGCACATTTGGCCCATGTGGTGTGGCCCTGCTCGGCCTAACAGTGCACCACATGTATTCTGCCATAAAAGCCAGCAATGCTTTACCTCCATGCAGGGAACTTGGCCCTGGCTGCACTGAAATGCTTAAGTAAATAAACAAAGCCAGCAGATGGAGCATTACTGTCTAGTGTTTCAGCACTTCACAGAAACACACAACGCTCACACCTTCATAACAAAGACACATATGAATCTCATTCTTTATTGTTTGGAATCATATAAATCATGGTGTTGCTCTGTATATGCTCAGAGAAGTCATGGTTTGTTTTATGCAAATAAAATCCAAAAGTGGAAACAATCTGTGTCCCATTCCTTTAACAAACCATAAATCTACACACAACAGAAAAAACCCTATTTACCTGCAATATTGGCCATTCTCAGTGCTTCTTGGCTCTTGGCTGCTTTGGATCGGTTGTGGTTCTTCGGTTTGTTCCCTCCAGACGCTGAGCGAATGCTACGCAGGTGCACCTCAGTGGCTTTGAAGAAGGCCACCATGAAGGGCTGTTTATTCTGAGGCCCACTACGGCCAATCAGGCCTGCCACTCGAGGATTGATGCTTTCACCTTCAGGGGGAGACAGAGAGCACAGTCAAACAGGTGTCGGCATGTACAAGGCCAACGTATACAATCAGAGGAGTTACTGTGAAATCAGATGGTATGCCTGACCTTCCTTTCACTTTGAATGGTGGAATACAGTTACTGCTTTACTAAATGCTCTCTCAGTCTGACCTTATCTGACCAGGATAAACTATAAACCTCAGACAGTCTGATTGTGTAGGTGTATTTGTCTGCAGTAAATGCGTGTGCCTGCATACTTCAGAGCACTACCTGCTTCACACACTGAAGAATGTGTGTCTGATCCTAGTGTAGAGCTAAATCAAGGCTCCTGCTCGCCTCTGGCGACGGGATGTCCCATGCGCTTGTCTGTACACGCTCGCCCATAACCCTTAAGACTAAATCAAACACAAAACACACACTACTCCCATATGTGCCTCCCGCAGCATGAAAGCAACTGTGAACATTTTTCTCTTACATGTAACTTCCTGCAAGACATAATAATTTGAGAATCTCTGCCTTCACTGTTTTGTTGATGATGGCTTCTGAGTAATATTCGAGCCAAAAGATGACAGACAGAGATCATATCTACAACAGTGCAGTGAATTTTCTGCTTGACTGCTAATGATACTGAGGGCATCACCAAAGGTAAGGAAGATGAGTGATCATGATGACAGTCCATTTGATTTATTTGGACAAAAAACAACTCAATTGTTTATACTGTGATAGTAATCACAAAATGGAGTAAAATAGATAAGCTAGATGTCAGTCAACATGAAGCCTAGTTTATCCTGAATAGACCAGTGGAATTACAGAATATATCAGCATATACCATAATACTTTTATGTTGTAATTATTATGCTGTGATGATGTATGTAATGAATATAAAAGCGTTGACAGACAGTTGAAATAACTTTACATCATGAAAACATATCTACAGAACATATGTTTGTAACTATGAAGACCTGGGGATGTACACTCACCATTATTACTCTCCAGTGACAGCTGTAAACCCAGATTTCGGCCCGGGTTGAGGACCCAGTGGTTACTGGTGGCTGTGATATCAAACACCAGCCATCCCTCCTGCTCTGCCCACATCACCCTCGAGTCTAGCAGAAACAGGTCAGACTCTCTGGAAACAACATGAGACATTTTAGACCAACAGATAACACACATGAATCAGCGGGGATTAGACGCATAATTACAAAAGCCAGTCTCTGCACTGCAGTGTCAGGCCAAGAGTCCGTTTCAGCAGCGGAGCAGGGTGGTCAGAGGAGTGTGACTGGAGCAGATAGAGCAGAAAGAGAGAGGGACTGTGAGAGGCAGGAAGCGAAAGGCAGCTCCAGATGGTGAGGCCCAGGGGAACACTTCATTTTCTTAATTGACAATAATGGCTTTATAAACGTTTAGTCCTTTCATATAATGCACACTGTCTATTATTTACTGGACTTTTGCGGCAAAGCTCATCGGGCTTCACACAGCTGCAAGAGGGGAGAAGAGAGCTGTGAAATGTAGCACATGAATTAGTGCGTGTCCAAATCAATGCTATTGTCCAGAAACAAACTCTGAATTGGACAAAACAGCTTATTCTTCACGAGGCCATTGGCGTATTCTGACCTCTTTTCAAAGAAGCCAGATAGTGTGTCAGAGAGCTCTGGTTCGTTCGTGTATCCAGGCCTGTCCCTGGCCAAAGAATAAATTACTTTGTTGTTCCCTTTGGACATCAGAAACCTTTCAGAAACCAAGTGGGAGCTTTTTGAATGGCAAAGATTAGATCCATAAAGAAAGATAGGAATAAGTCAAGTAAATTCACTATTATGTAATACAATTAATGCTTATTTCAAAACTTGTGAAAAATTTGTGCTGATGTGCATGAAGATCTATATTATTAATGATTATTTTTGGGGAATGTTAAATTTAGATAAACAAAAATGTGAAGGCTACATCATGGCTTGAAAATAAAAGACACAAAAAAATACAAAAGTACACAATACTACTGTAAATCTTTTTTAACATTAGGGGGTGTAAAATAAAAACAAAAGTATATAAAATAATTCTAAATGAAGTGTATTCACTTTATTATGTGTCATATAAAGACTTTTATCAGTTGGAGGTATTATATTTCAATGAATAACACTCGCAGTCACCTGTCAGAGTGCTCCTGCAGCACCTGATACACACTGATGCGGAAGGTCTCGTTGTCATAGCGCTCGTGGATGAAGTCTTTATAAATCCTGAACTCCGCAGCAGTGACCGCTTCACCCTCTGGGATCTTTGACAGGTCAAATCTGAACTCCTTGTGGTGCCGCCGGACTTGGATCAACTCTTTGTCATGCTCCACTTCAAAAACACACAAAAATCATACATTAGCTACAACAGTCACATGCGGCATACAGAAAATTGATTGCATAAGCTGTTTGAGCATTACAAAGGTCACAGGGAGGTAAAAACCAAAAAAAGTTATATTAGGTTTCATGTTATATAGGAATAAACATTAGCAGCTGTGATATAATATTTCTACAATGTATTTTTCTGCCACACTTCATCAGCCTCAGTTGTTAGCAGGGAGCTGACAAAACTAGCCAATGGTCAGCAGTAGGTAATAGGTACATTTCTGTGTTACATTTACTTGAGAACAGACTTTACTGACTGCAATAGTCTGTAAGTTTCCTAAAATAAGAAAAAGGTTTTTTTGTATTATAAAGTTTTTTTGAAAATTCACTTCCTGTTATATGACGTAAAATAGGTCCTCTGTATTAGTATAGGCCAGGGAAGGGACTAAAATAAACCACTACTATTGGTCAAAATGGTATCCCACTCGGATTTGATGGTGCTTGTTTAGTGGTGTTTGATGGTAATTTTTTATTTTAGGAAACTTCCAGACTACTCCTTATGTTTCACCATTTACTTAAGTTGGGACTATTTTGCTTCTATTTGAGGAAATTGTTTTGCGTACAGCCTACAGACTACCCCCTCTGCCCCCTTTTTTCCAAATTGTCCGTACAGTTATGTAGTGCACATCTTGGCCTGTGATTGAAACGTTCATAAAAACACAGAGATGCATCTGGAGCTCACAGAGCCGTGATAGAGAGACGTAGGCCGGTTCTGACAGCTTTACGAGCCCGTTCTCTTCTACTCCTTTTCCTCCGGACCCTCGGGAGAGTCGTCAAGGCTGCCCTTCATCTGGTTCTCATGAGCCGGGTGCACCGTGTTTCAGCATACCCCATCTCTATCCTCTTCATCTTTCTCTCCTAACGCCCTCCTCCAGACGTGCCCCCCCTGACCCTAAAGCTCTCAGGTCTCAGCGGGACATCCCAAGGGTCACAGCCTCGTCTCTCATCGTGTCCTGCTTCTTCCTCAAGCTGCCTCTTTATCAACTGCCAGTCAGACCCCACACACGTAAACAAACACACGTGTGGTTGAATTTGTATTGAGAACACATCAATCAGGAGAATAACTGAACATTACATTTCAATGTGCATGATTAAATCTGTAGTCTGGAGGTTTATATATATATATATATATATATAGCCACAGTAAAACTCAACTATAGGTCAAGCAGGTTTTAACAATTTCTTATTTAGGAAACACCCAGACTACAGCTTTGCATTTCCAAAATTGTGCCATATAATGTAATTCTATGCTTCCCATGTTTCACATGTAGGTGTAGCAATGTAAGTGTGAAAATGTATGCTCAGCCAAAAAGCAAGTACAGTCTTATTTCCTCACACACCTGACACTTTTTCAGCTCTGCCTACACTCTCCCTATTAAAGGACTTGGTACAAAGGCAGTACTGTGAGCTGATTGGACAGAGCAGGAGTAAAAAATAAAATAAAATAAAATAAAATAAGGATCTAATTACTCTTGAGTGAAGGGCAGCTCTGCTCTCTGCTGGTCATTAGGCAGCCTGGCTTTGGGCTCCCATTGTCCTTCCACTGCGACAGGCGCACATATGGTTTAAACGCTCTCCTATAGAAAACAATACAGTTCAAGGCTGGTTCTTCACAACAGCACTGCAACTCATTATCAACCTGCCCCACTTTTTCACTGCTTCACCAAGTCCTTTATACTTCATCCCAATGTGTGTCTTCTCATCTATCAGGCCTGTCATCAGGCGCGTTTTACAACATGACACTGAATGTGTTGACAGTGCATACATTTTGAGGTTGTTAGTGGCTTAAGCTGTTGGCACTCACCAGCTTGCTAACACTCAGCTCACACTTATTGCTTATCCAGGCGTAATTACCACCTAATGATCGGGCGTGTGCAATTTTAAAGTCATCAATGAACTGGCAGATTGTAGATCCAGCGAAAGCCAATAAAACTATAGAAGACGCTCCTTCAAACCAGTTAGTTTGAATCTACTCTTAAGTAGGTAACAGTTCTCATACATACAATACTGCATATAGTTTAATATGTTTAGTTTATTAATAATTTTTATTTATGGTTTCCTTGGGGGTTCTGCGCCGTTCACCAGCCCGGTACAGGTGCACTGCCTCTGGACAGCAGCCGCCCGGCTCTTTACAGTAAAAGCTCTTTATCTTTGCCGGAGAGAGCAGCTGCTGTGAAACACCCACACCAAGTATTTTTCTCACTTCATTTTCCATTTCCATTCCTCATGGACTGTCTTTAGACACACTATCTGTCATGCTCAGGAGAACATTTCAAAAATCTAAGAGACTTACAAGTCTGTTCAGTTCAGTTCACTTTTTCAGTGTATGGCAGTCATTAGACAAGAAGCACAGTTAAGTCAAGTGGGTGTCTTTACAACTTCCTTTAGGAGGAAGTGAGTATCCATCGCTCTTGTATCCACAAACATCCAGATAAGACATTACAGTCGTGTGCCCACACACCATCAACTGCCTCAAAATGCCCCTGCATGGGACAGTCTACAAACAACCACAACTTTCGGTCATCTGTAATTTGAGATGTACTTAAACATATAGCCACTGGGCATCTGTTTTTCTTTTAACCTACCTACACAGAGTGTATCTTACTTAATGCTGATGATGCAACATTAGGCCACATCCTTTCATTTATTTCAACCACACATCTGCACAGCAGCACACATCAGAGAAACCAGGACAATAATAACTGCTTCATCACTCAACTAAAAAAGAATCCAGGCAACTACTGTTGACTACTGTTTAAATACTGTTAGCATCAAACAAGTTTTATACATCCCTACAGGAATCCAGCTTCAGAACACACTGCTCCAAGCTAGAATCTTAAAGCCTTCAACTTTCCAGCCCCCCTTGAACACTTTAGTATTTCCTCATCCTCTCCCTGAGCCTGGCCCAGGACACTTCTCTCACACCTCTGGTCTCAGAGCAGCAGTGGACAGATCTGACGGCTCACATTAGCTCAAGTGTCTGTCCAGCGCCCTCACACCCCTCAGTCTAAACATGTCTGCTTCCGCTGCACAGCGGGACGGGGGTCGCACCCTGCTCTCACCTCCTTCAGCCAATGGATTTGTCTAAAATACAGTAAAATGCTCTAGAACTTTTTATATATTTCTTTGTCCCTCTAAAACACAAATGTTCAAATGCAAATGTTTGTAGGACCCCATGGAGAGGTAATTCATATAGAGGTAACAGATTATACTGAGGGGCTGTATTTTATCTGAACTGAAAGTATTTTTACTCCAAGAATGGTTTAAGCGCAACACAACATGTCAAAGTTTCCATGTTCTAAACAGAGGAAATGGAAGAAATATTGAGCCTGAAGAAGACGCGTACTAAAACAAGCAGAGAGGGTTTGATCTCTTGGGTGCCACTGACTAGCCACAGTGGGGCTATTACCAGGTTTGGAAACATCCGGGCCACTGGTGATTCCTGATGACCTCATGTTTGTGTGATGTATTTATACTGCTGTGGGGACCGGGTCAACAGAGTTTGATGCTGTAACTTTCTCAGTCTTAACGATCATTAACTCACCGCACCACAAGGGCTTTTGAGCTCCATTCATGCCCATGCTCACGTATAAGCAGCAACCACAGGAAGAGGACTCCTTATGTTTAAGACTTGTGGTCAGATCTTCAGCCCATAGACCGGGGGTGCCGAGGGGGGCATGGATTAGATGAAACACAGCACTAGTGACCTCTCCTTCCTCCTCTCACTGCAGCTATTAAATGAACATGTACTCATAAACTGTAGCAACTGTGGCTTCTTGGTACAAAATCATTGACCACAGATTTATGTAGCATAGAGCTGGATTGTACGTAGTTAATCTGATGAACTGATTTAACTGATAACACTGCAGTTTTAACTTGGCATCTGTTTTTCAAATTCAGGTTCCATGAGGCCAGCAATGACTAACTCTTTTCTTATGTCGTTGTCGTTGATTGCATTCAATTTCAAGGACATAGTTTATTGATGTACAGTAAATCGATCAGAAACACCAGACATGCTAAAAAGCCACACACAGCATGTTGCTATCAAGGAAGTTACAGTAGCAAACGTTTGTATATGATGTGATGTATATATGTGGTAAGTGAGATATGTGATTGGTCCGTCCGCAAATTTGCAAAGAAATGATTCCCTATGCACAAATGACCAGACCTCACTTTTGAAAAAAAGTAAGCAAGAAAAAAGAAAAAAGTATGTGGGGAAAAAGGATGTGTACCAGGCTACAACGTAGGTAGTGTCGCTAGGGGCATTTTCTTTATCAAAAAAGCACCACAATGCCATATGTCTTTTTGATACATTGTGTTTACTCACTGTTTACTGTATAATATACATATAAATAATAGTCACATACACTAATGTGTAGATTTAGGCTCCTATAGTATGTTCTTCTTGCACAATCTACAGCAACACTTCTTCTCCTGCCTACTTAACTATTGACAAAACACAGATGTAAAACATTGCTAGATGTTAGGCTTCATGCTTTTCCTTTAGGCTATTCAGTGAAAGGAAACATCAAAACCACAGCCTAAATTGCAGGAGTGACCATACTTCGATGTGACTTAATGTGGTGACAAACTGCACCAAGGAATAATTTCCTCCACAGTTAATCCTTCCATAACCAATGCACTTCCTCTCCCTTACAGGATAAAACAACTTTAAAACCACAGCTTTTCCTCTCTCACTCTTCCTCTTAACTCCTTGTTGTTAATGTTCTTTAATTTGGTGGCCACACCCACATCACCAGTCAAGCCACCTCTTATTATAGACCTCTGAAACATTGACTTCAATGCACACAGTGGCACTGAGAAGCACATTTTCTGGCAACTACATAAAACTGCCTCACAATTCACTCTTAAGCCCTGTGGCTTACACTATGGACAACACCTAGTGAAAATGTGTTCTTTTTGACAGCTGTGGCTTACTCACATTAATAAGTGCATATCCCTTTAAGGCACCACTAGGCACCTATCTAACCAAAAAAAACAAAGAAGAAGAAACCAAATATTTTCTTTTCATTTATGATGAAACTAGGGCTGTAGTCGACTAAAGTAGAGCCTCGACTAAGGCAGTATGGGGAAGGAAAGGGGCTTGTCAGGGTGTAACACAAACTAGTTCCTTAAAAATGTTTTGGAAACACAATATGTTAAGAAAAATTGACAGTAAACTATATTTTAACCTAAAATCTATATTTATACACTAATCAAATTTTAGTTCCTTAGACCTCACGGACCGATTAATCGATTAAAGTCTGCCCTAGAAACAACAACAGTGACATAACAGAAAGTGTTCACTAACAGCTCCCCCCTTAAACACAAGAGATGTACAAACTCCAAAAGTTGATTCCACTTTGAACAGATGTAATTTTTCACCATCTATCATAAAAAACACACTTGTGTATAGTGGTCCTTGGGTTTTATGGGCTTTGATTCGGCTGTTGGATCTTGCACAGGAATCTGGCCAGTATTACAGGGTTCAGCTAACGCAATTTCCGCTAGAGCGAATACATCACCGGTGCAGCTGGTGACTCAAAGGGGTAGGTGGCTCAAGTACAGCAACTGGACAGAATGTAAACACATGAAGACACAAGACATTACCTTAAAATATGGACGACAGGCCTGTTGTAAAATACGTTCACAAGCTCCCCCATAAGTTACTCCATAAACCAGGGCTAAACTTGGTACGAACTATGTATAAACTACGGCAAAACAAAGATCGAACCAGAACTAAACCAGGTCTAAACCAGGGCTACACCAGGACTAAAGTTCTCATCTGCTATGTTCCCTTCAGAGGTCTGAACCAAGGACTAAACCAGGACTACAGTAAATCAGGACCAAATGAGAGAAAAGTGCAAACCAGGGCTAATTCAAATGAAAACCAGGTCTAAATCCAAAATAAAAAAGCTTATAGACAAATTGTCCCCTGAATATATTTCTTTTGCTCAGGGTTAGGCCACCACTTCTTCTGAATAGAAACATCACTTAAAAATGTGTGGCATTCTTTTATGGTGCTTTCTCTGGTTAAAAATGTTTTATTTGTTTTGTCGAGACAGAATTAGGCCTTTGGATCTAGCTGCATTCATATGAGCCCTGGATTTCACTGCTTGGTACCTGCAGTTGCAGATGTGCAGGGGAGTCAAATGCACACTGGTTACTGATAAGGCAAGGCCAGAGTAACCCCATAAAAGAACAGAGCTGATGCATTTATCACTCAATAGCTTATTTTCCAAACCATTCTGTCTTCATTTAGTGCTAAAAGCTACATGATTTTAGAAAAACTTATGCATCAACTACTGTATGTGGAATATTGTAATAGTGACACGACTTCTTAGTCTTGAAATATGGATAATTGGATTGTCACATAATGTGCAGCCGCCCATGTTTCGAACCCGACCAGCTAAACGATTCAAAGAGTTAATATGAGCCCAACATTCCTGGCAGTGAGCGAGCACAGTCCATCATACTGGGATAGCTCAAACACCCGCTGCTTTGTACATCTGGGCCTTTTGACCACTTGCCACAATGTCAAGTCCCACCCGCAGTGTGTTTCATCATCTCTCCCAGCAAGTGCCTTCACTTGGCCAAGAGTTTCTGTTATGTGCAGCCAGATGTCATCCAGGAATCACAGGCTCAACAGGTGACGAACATACAATAAGAAAAAAAAAACAAAAAAAAACAAACATAACCCAATTTAAAGTTTTTTTAATTCATTTTAGCCATTACTTGAAGACGTGTGCTATACCAACGTCACACGTGCATCCAAAAAATCGAGTGGTGCCAAAACCATAGCTGTTAGCAACTCGGGTGTTACGCTCTTCCTAGAGAAGGCAGTTTTTTTACACTGTTTAGAGAAAGGATATTTTGTGCTCCTGAGCAGGTCAGTGCCCCAGCATACAGGATTAACCAATCGTGTGGAAACTAAATACTACACCAGGTGTGTTTAGATTGGGAAGCAACATTATAAAATAGTAGAATATTGATTCAGCATAACAACCTGATTTTAATAATACAAGGTTTTATGGGAAAAATGTACCTAACAGTAAAAAGACTATCTGTACCAACAGTGACATTCCTCTGCTGCTATTCACTCCCTGACCAGCAGTAGGCCATAAAACATGCACTCAATAACACTAATTAGCTCCAGAAACATTCCTTTTGGCCAAACTCCACAAGTGTTTTTCACAGTGGCAGCAGTCTGTGCACAACTGTACACAGGCGGAGGTTAGGTATCTACTGAGAGAGCACAGAAGCGATTACAAACAGGAGCAACAACATGGTCAAGGACATTGCTTACACGTATGTTCCTAGCCCCATTGGTGGTACGCAGGCTTTGGCTTGTAGTACGTAGGAGTCTTTGGGATGTAGTCATGGTTTAGGCCCATTATAGTCATTGATTTATGTCAGTGCTTCCCAGGACCACTTTTACTTTGAAAAGGCTTTTGGACAAACTAACCTCGCTATATAGAGACTGACGTGATGTGTGGGTCTCTGATTAAGCTACAGTTGACTATTTTTGCATTTAGAAGTCATCTTATCTGTGTTCATAAACGTAGATAGTTTAGATAGTAATTTGAAAAACAGTGAATACAATCTGAAGATATTTGAAGACATTTTCTCATTGACTTAGGTTTTGTCCTGCTTTTGCTCTGATTTAGAATTCATTAAGTCCTTTTTGTGTGTATTTTTAGAGCTAATCACTATTTTATCTTCTGATTCAGACCTGGGTTACTTAGGATCATTTTAATTCATCAAATGATTCCTGAGAATCCCGAGAATTTTGAGCTCAACAATAGGAACTGCCGGCACATTCTTATTTTCTGTCTGAATCCTCACACAATCTAATCAGAAATTTTGATTTCTGTGTGTGAGCACGCAGGAGGTGGGGTGTGGAAAAACATGCAAAAAGAACTTGAGAAAGTGTTGAAATGATGTCTTGCAGCATGGGAGGTTCAAATCTCATGAGGTAAAGGCCCCATTCGAAGTGTGGAGACTAAACATCACGCAACACTGAGGGCAGCATATTATAGCTGACCAATCAGAGCTCGGATCATATTGACCAATGAATATCATCAGTACTGTTGTTTCAGTAAGTGAGCAGGGAGGAAATGTATTCAATGCTGTGTTGCGTGGACATGGCTCACAAACTGAACTTGAGGTGATGCCTGAGGTCAAGAGAGAGACTAGTTGGACTAAAGATAAAGTTTCTTGAGCACAGATGTACTGGCCTTCAGGGAAAGAGCTGTATTAACCTCAGCACCATTGTGGAGAGGAATGCAAACAAAGACTAGGGAGAGAGAATCAACCCAGGTTATAAACATGACTGCTTTTAAAGTCCAAGTTTTAAATATGGATATACTGTGGCTAGAAATTAGAAGCCTCTCTTTGTGTGTTTTTAGCTGTAAAACAAGCACATGCCTCTGGACTGACTGCAATGCCGATCAAATTAGCTCATAATCTGTAATAGGGCTGCACATCACAAATGTAATCACAAATGCAATATCAGAAAATGCAGTATATGGTTCGCAGTCTTCCATCTGCCATAAATGTATACATTTAAAATAAGCTTAACTATAAGATCATACTATAGTGCTAAAGTCTTTGTACAAACCCTATGTCTTCAATAATTAATGGTTATTGTATCATGCATGTTTGTTTCTTTCATACAGTATATTGTCCAGGCTACTATTAATTACTTTAATATTGAGGGTTCATATACCAGATCAACAGTAGGAGCTCTTGGGAGTCAACAGAGGGGTGTGAATAGCATTGAGCCAGGTGGTGCTCAGGCAGGTCACCACAGTAACACAGTATAATTACCTGCTTAGGGCACTGACTTACTGTGCATAGGCTATGTGACTAGTTATCTAAGTTAAAAATCCATTGTCCAGGGAATGGTACCCCACCTAATGCCCCTAGATGCTGGGAAACGCTCCAGAACCCAAACAGAAATAAGCATGAGAAGATTCATTCATTTTAACTGGTATGTGTTATACTGGTAAACTTTATACTGTATAAAAACGTTCTCAAATAGCCAAGACAACTGACTGTAATCAGCTGAGAAAAATTACTGGTGTAACTTTGTAGCCTGAGTTGAAGTCACTAGGCAATGGTTAACTTTTATATATTCATCGATCCAAACCCAGGCACAGTGGTCACAATATCAGCTTTTGAAAATGTCTAAAAGATCTAGAGCATCATAAAAGACATCTTTGCTTTCCTTTTTAGGTTTAATGCACCACATCTGCTTCGGATTAACAGGAGCTGAACTGTCGGCAATTATATGAAACTGGGCAGCACATGTTGACAAACATGTACTGCCCAGTTTCATATAATATTTAGATATATATAATATAATACAATGCTTAGACACATCAGCAGATATGTGGCAGATATGTGGCAATGCAAGCATCTACATGGGCAACTTTACAACGACACAATCTCATAAAACCAATGTTTAACCTCCTTAGTCCTTACAGTAACTTTTGAGTCACCCCTGTACCACTTGCATGAGAGTAAGTAAATAAAAGCTAGTGGCTAACACCCAAATAAAGGTGATGATGTTGCTCCTCATCCATGCAGTCATCCAAGTCACATATCCTTCCTGTGATTTGGGGTTGTATAGAGTAGTTCAATTAGGCAATTTAAGTGGTTATGCGTCAGTTCAATTGACTTGGGTGAGTGTACAAATGAATGAGCTGGTGCAGGATGGAGGAGCTGCCAAAAGCCTGGAAACGGTGGTTGGTTAAAGAGGAAATGCCTTAATGCACAGTGGCTATGGGCTTACGCCAGATATCCACTGAAGTTAATACAACGTCTTAGGCAAGAATATTTAGGCATTCCTTTAGATCTCCTTAGCTACAGTAAATAACATCAGAAACAAATACAGTTTTCTTTCTCAACTTTTGACCCCGTTTCTCCATTTATGCCACCTTAGGAGAATGTGTTGTGTTAGTCACTGGAGTGTTATCGTGGCATGTCCTGCACACGCCCAGCAGTGTCAGGGTGACCTGTGTTGCATTTAGCCGTATACATTCTGCTTGTATGCTGTAAGTCATTTACACAGCTGGCTCTTTTTTAAAGTCAAGTGACTCAGTGAGGGGACGTCCCATGCCTGGGGTCTGTCCCAGAGCCCGCACCCGCCCTCATTGGCTTCAACTCAAAGACTGTTTTGCTCCCAAACAGTCTTAATGAGCAGGCAGGATGAAATATGTACATGTGAATATACCACTGTTAGATTTATGTATGCTTTAAAGGTGCCGGTCAATAAAGTGCTCTGAAGCGTAGCATTTCCTCCACACAAAAAGATGAAAAACAGCACCAATTCACACAAAAAAAAGCACGGGAGAATTAATGGCTGACTGCAGCGTGTGTGTTAAAGTGTGAGCCACGTCAAGGGTTTTTCCCACCTCAGGCCCATAGTTGCTAGGATAAGCTGCATATTTGCAAATGAAGCATAGTGTTTTCCTACCGACAAAAAATATGGGAAACAACAACAGGAAAAACTCTAGTCTTCAAAGTCTGACTAATACAACCTGGCATGAGCGCTCTGGAGTGGTTCTTTGATGGAAATTTTATATAGCTGTCACATTTATTATTAAAGGATACAAAATTTGGTGGAAAAGTCTATTATTCAGCAGCAGTTTATATGAATTATCAACTGGTTTTTATTAGATGATATCACATGAAGCTCTACATGGACTCTTCTGTCAGTGGCACTGTGAAGTTAAGCCTACAATGATTAGGCAATATTATTATTATTATCATGATCCTACAGAGTGACACAGATTAACCCATTGGCTATACTAAACAGCAGTAGGCAAATCCTCCTTCCAGCTAAGGTACTTCTCTGTCTCAAGCTTAGTCAAATGCAGAGAATAAATATTCATACCACAACAAGTGACAACAGTTATGACCTAGTATTTTACTAGTATTTTCAGTATTTGTCCAAAATGAATGGAGCCCCAACTACGTCTTTCTATACTCTCTCGCTCTCTCTCTTGCGCTCTCATCTTTAACACAAGCCCTTGACTTTGAGCCTCTGTGGTCAAATCCATCTGTGTCACAGCCCGTCCGTCAAAAATAGTCACAATGCAGTAGCTCCCATAGTAATTACACGCTAGTCTAAAGGAACCACTGTCACCTCCCTCTCACCAGCCAAGACGACCCAACAATGATACCGATATGAAATTTCCCGATACCAGTGCCGATACCTCAATTACCAATTTGGCCGATACCGATTCCAATGACAATATTCTGTAAACATGTTTTAGTGGGCTTCTTGAAACTATGAAATCATCATAGAAATAACTGGCATAAATGGATTTATTAGACCATAAATAATAGTTTTACTTAATTTCATCACCCTAAATTTAGGGGGGCATCTGTACAAGCCAATACCGATATCAGTCGAAATTGTAAATATTGTCCGATACCGATGTTGGGCCGATATATCTGTGCATCCCTAATGCAAATAATTTACTTATATCGGCACTGAATGCTGTAAGAATGAAATGATATGTAAATGAGCAACCTGACAGCTACAGAAATGTTTATCGCAAAATCTGAAATAATGTTGTGATTATATGCCCTTGACAACCTCTGAGTGCAACTCTAAGCAATTATATCACCTCAGGACTCCAATAAACACACTGATAAGGACAATCATGTGGAAATACCAATATAATTTAGAACGATATTGAGCAATGGAGAAAAAAATGTAAAAAACCTACCATAGCAAATGTGATTATGAAGCACTGTGCAGTAATTTATAATATGTATAAAGGAATTATGTCCATAGCTTAAGAAGACTATGGAAACAGTGAACTTTGAACCCATCTGATGTTGACTTACTCATTCTTTAGATAACATGTGGCTGACATATTACAAAGTTGTTGCTATTCATTCCACTAACCAAAGCTTCAGCACCTGAACTTAAGCTGATTGCACAGCTGTTTGAGAGAAAAACAGTGGAATGTGACACTCCTGCATATTAGCGGCACCCACTTTATGGAAACGTGTTCATTGTACTGCTGTCTGGGATGTGGCTGCAGGTGTAGGCTGAAACCATAATATCAGATGGACTATAGGCTAGTTCCTACGTTGATCCTTGTTTTTTTTTAGTGAGAAAAGGGCTTACCTAGGTTCACAAAACTCATGACCATATCTGCATCGTTCAAGAAGTTGTTGTCCTGAAAGCTTGCTAGAGGCGGACCCTGCGTTGTGAAAACCGGCCTGTATGGATACGAGTATCTGTCGTCGCCCTCCGTGGACATGGCGTTGTACAAGTCCAGCATGAACATGGGGGCAGCGTTGTGTTTTCCGTGCAGGTGGGGTCGAGGCCGGTGAGGCAACCCTAGAATGGACAGAATCTCTCTCTGCATCTCTCTGCGCTCTTGGCTCTTCAGACGACGGTGGATGAAACTTGAGTGGAACTCGTTGTCCAATGTAAAGTTCGTAAACGCCGTTTCTGCCAAGACACAGTAGGTCCAAATCACGAGCAACGCGGGACCACGCTTGTCCAACATCGGTGCCATGGTGGACGTGCGTAATTGCGCTCCAGCTTAATTCGGCGAAAGTCTGGCGAAGTGGATGTTGAACTTGGACCAACTGGCAGCATGTGTTCAATATCCAAATTCAGTTAGGTGCCCGCATGTTGAGGAAGAAGTTGTCCAAACGAAGCATCAACGTAACTTCACTGGTTTAATTTTCCCTTTCATTAACCTATTTACGCGGACCACTAACTTCATCCGCAACCTGAGGCGCAGTTAGTGCAGAGTGGAGCGTGCGTTTCACCGGGAGAGATACGAACAAGTTGTGAGGAGGCGCTCTGGACTGGGAGGAGCAGGAACAAAGAGGGAGGGCGCGAGGATTTGTGGTTTCCAAACGGAGATAGTGGTTAGTTGGCTTTTGTTGTCGGTTGGAAAAGGGCTCGAGGCTGTATGTGCAAATGTGGCTTGGATTAGAATGGCATTTGTATTAAAATATGTAGCACAATTTTTGACAGTGCGCGCATTGCGTCATTGCTGTCCCACATCCAGTCCCTTTTACGTTATTAAAAGCACGTGATTTTAGACAATGGCTGAATTTTGATGGAAACAATTCCCTAAGGCACAAACACGTCATGTCATATTATATTGTAAATACTTGTCTGCGTAAATGTGCTGCGTAAATGTGCTGTTGACAAAAGGGAAACCAAAACTTCTGCAGGTGCGCCGTCAAATCCTGGATCACGTGGTTTGACCTAACCCTATCACCGTTGAGTCATTTGCTACAATATAATTGTGAAGCTTTTTGTGTGGGCATGAGGGAAATTGTGACACAGGCAATGATGCACAGACAATGAGCAGATGTAAAGGCGGGGTGCATATGTTTGGCAGCTGCTCCATCACTGTGTCTGCCCCTGGCCCCAGCACCTCTTAAACACCACACTTTAATGGAGCTGCTCTTGACCCTCTTGTGCGCTCCCAATACAAGCGGAGGGCTTTCAGACGGCCACGTACAAAGGAACAACAAACACAATAATTCACACAAAGTACTTTTCACAGCACAAAAATCAAAGTCTAAAGGCTTTGTGGTTGAACTGTTTCAGTCTATGGCCTACAGCTTGCCAGGTGATTTTTATGACAATAAAATAAGACTTCAATGGCACAGCGAGGGAGACGGCCAGACGGCTTAAGAGATGATTGCAAACAGAAGAAGGGAGGCAGAGCATGTCTTGGGGTCTTCTGCACTTACCTCACCTTCCTGCTCATTTAAGCTGGTTGTCTTCAAAGACACTCCACTGTTCAACATAGTTGAAAGGCTGAAAGCTTACATAGGCCTCCACCACTCACTCACTCACTCTGTATACCTAATGCACTAGTTTGTCCTAAATGGCCCTTCAGTAGCCTGTAACATATAAACATTCTATCCGGTCCCTCAGATTGGATCAGCTAATGGCCGCAGGTGTTTACATTACAGCAGTTTCCAACAAAGGACTTAAAAGGATCCAGCTATAACGTTATATATATGTCTCCCACTGCTCTCTTTTCCTCACCCTTTCTCTCTTATCACTGATGAGTTGGAGAGGTTACGCTCTGCAGTTTTATCCTCCAGCAACCCCAGGCCTTTCACTGAGTCTCTTCCCAAAGAGGGGCTGACAGTTCTGGGCAAGACAATAGGGAACAGACCCTTCTTTGTTTGGGCCTCCATGGGCCCAGTGACAGTCCTATACTAAACTGTGGGCACAGGCTGAGGCCGGCTGGGTGAGCCGCACTGGGTTCCTTAACAAAGAGAACTAAAGCAGAAAAAAAGCAGCGTAAACAATGTCTGAAATATGCATTTAAATACATCACTTAATAATAAAGCTGCACAGAGTCATAATGTGAGCTTAGGTTCTGGAAAAAAACATGCCTTTCAGACTGTACTTTTACATCCACAGCTAGAGTTTCATGTCTTCCCATCTGACTAGTTATCTCAGTTAAAGAGCTCAAAGCATGTGGTCAGAGGTCAGATTAATATTTATTTCATGTGTTGTCTCAGAGAGCAGCAGGCTGCAGTGCTTTGAAGGCCAGAGGAGACAGATGATGTGGAGAAGGGTGGTTGTGATCAGCCGGCCCAAAGACCATACAGTAAAAGTTTTTTTAGGGTAAGCTGACCCTCACATAAAGCTGTGTGAGGTTGAAGGTACAGGACGGAGAGGGTGGGGGCACATTTTTCCCTTTTCCTCGTCTGCCCATCCTGTCCGCCCCCAGCTATACTCCTGGTGTAGCCCCACTGTGTGCTGGCTACACAAACCTGTGGCCTGTTAAAACAGCCTAACCAGGTGGAGCCGGGCTATTGCAAATGTTCCCTTTGTGTCTCACACTTCCAGGGGCCTCTTGCACATATGAGGCACATCTGTGAGACATGCAGAACAAAGAGAGGGGGTGGTATAAACCGCTTTAAAAATGCTTTATATATTTGGGGTTTTATGTAAAAAGACAGTATCTGGCATTTATGCATTCTACTAAAATGTCATTCCCTACCTTTGGTGCTGGTCAGGGATTAAGTGCCCTACAGGCCATACACAACTGCAAAATCTGTCTGGTTGAATCGAGAAGGGCGTTTGATGCAAAAATCTGTGCAACCCCTGAAAGAAAGCATCAACCAAAAAGAAATGACTATTCTAAATACTTCTGTGTTCTGCCTATACTGAGCCTTTTTGCACAAAGTTATGGTAATATATATAAATCATATAACGCTATACAAAACGTACGTAACATAAACTGGCAGTGTATACAAAAATAAAGTTACAACACATAAATATTCAGTCTGCATTATTGGCTGTCACTCACTTTTCATTTTTACAGTGTTGTGATAGTGTTGTTGAGATTATGTTTTTTTCCCCCATTAGTCTAATGCAAAAAAACGTGTGTACTATCTTTGAAATTGTCCATGGGAGTTGAAATACACATCATTTCAAGTTGGAGCGATCTACTTAAGTAAATTGAGACAATGAAAGTTTTTGCTTGTGAGTGATTACTGCACAATTTCAAAGTCAAGCATCTTTTTCAGTGCAGTTATTCACCTTGTTCTGGCAGCCTACTAGGTTCACGGCTCTCAGTGGTCATCCAGAGTCATCATTTTTATCTGGTGTCACCTACAGACAGAGATAGCTTTTTTAGTTAAGCTCTCCATAAAACCCAGCTTACTGTGTGGCTTATTCATAGCCAGGACATTATCACTTTGTCACTTAGGGCTGGTGTCTTTGGCCCACCACATACTTATCACCATCCATTAGTTAAGTGTGAGCGCCTGATAAAAGTTCAGCTCCAGCTTTAGGCAGCGGTCCCATTTAGATTTTTGTCTGACTTTGCCCTTTTGACTCTTGCACACATCACTCAATAAGGCCATGCTCTTCTGTCAATCACCTGGAAGCCTGTGTGATCAGTCAGCTCCTCTTTAAGGGATGCTGGTCTGAGAAGCCATTAGAGAGAATAGGCAGACTGGCCCGGGCCAAAATCTGATGAGAACCAGAGGAGGGCCTGGGGTAGAAAGTGAAGCGGAGGGGGGGGTGCTGCAAAGGCAGGAGTTAGATGTGCTGAACTATGTGGGCTGTGAAGTGGAGGGCGTCTCTGTTTTCTATTTGTGAGGATTAGGTTGACAGATCTGTATTTAGTTTCTTTGGGCCTCTAGCAGCAGCTAATCCCCCTCACCTGCAGCAGGGTGCACCCCCCCTCAACTCTTTCCTCTGACCCCGCAACTCCCCCCCCATGCACCCCCTGGATCCTGCCCAGCACAAACACTCATCCCGAGACAAGCACATGACTCAATGCACTCTGTCCGCTCAGGTTAAGGCCCTACAAATCTCTATTGGGCCAAAGGAGCGGCAGGGGTCCCGACTTTAAGAAGAGGACCCCTGCAACCTGCGGTCCCCTGTGTTAACATTTTTTAAAGCCTGGGTGAAGGGGTGTTGCGCCGCACATAGAGATAGCAATTACTCAGAAATTAAGAGCCATTACTACGGAAGGAGCTTGTCAAAGTCACTCAGGGGAAGAGAGGGCCTTTGCTAAAGCTGCTCATTAGGAAATATTCAGGGTCAGGTCAGGGCCATAGACCTTTTCTCTTTAGATCCTGGCTCCCACACACTCTGTCTAAGTCTTCACACTGTTCATGAATAACTGTAGTGCCTCTGCAAACACACACAGCAGGCCTGTCAGCCATTCATAAAGGGGTGTATTGGGTAGTTTTAAAAGGGTACAGTTGAGCAAATTTATGTCATAAGAAAAAAAATGCATAATGCAAATTATTTGTGTATTGTTCCATCAGGCCTCAGCATAGCTTAACTTTTTTTGGTCAATGGCCACTGTGACAAGCGCTCTTTACCAGCCACTTGATGATTTTAAATAGCAGTTGTGATGTTTAAAAAGTCCCTGAAACTCAGTCATTGTATAAACCAGGACTAAAAAACATGTTGAAATTGCAAAGTATAGCACCACAAAATCAGTCCAAAAACCAGGTCTAAAACACAGTATGAAATCCAACTGGCCAAAGAGGCTAGTGTAGGGGAATATGTTACTAGACAAGAATTAAATCTCATTTGGCAGGTTGGATAGTGTTAATGTCATAGCCACAGCTAACTAACCTACAGTAGTTCATGTAGGTTAAGCCTACACTATATCCCAATATGACCAACCCACTCATTCAACTGCCAAACACAAACAGAAAAATACACTCATATACAGTAGACACACCTTTGGACAAGTAACAGCAAGCTCTTGTAAAGGGTCTTATTACTGAATACCACAAAGAGATTTCCCTAAGCGCCACAAGAGTAAGCCCGAGTAAGCCCACTAAACCACTCATTGGCCCACACACGTGTGAGACAATTAACCTTAACTTGAAGAATGGTTGAGAGCATTGGAACATATATAACCAGGGCTTGACAATAACACTACCACCACCAGCCAAACACTGGTAGATTTAAATTATTTTGTTCTCACTGGCCACAGTTGGATTTCATGTATCCATATACTGTATTGTAACTGAAGAGGTTCTCCTGATGCCATGTTAAAATACACTATAATTTTGAAGTGATCCATTAAAATAAAAATCAACTAAATACTATGAAAAAAATATGCATTAACATCACTACACGCAGAAGGAGAGAAATGTCTGGTAAGTAACAACACTAATTGGCTAGTAACGCAAAGTAAAGACTAGCCACAGTGGCCAGTGGTCAAAAAGTTCATGTCAAGCCTTGTATCAGCTATAACTCTGTGCTGGCCAAAAACTGAAGCCTTTTGTCTAAAGCAAATAAATAAGTAAATTTGCATACATAATGATATACAATGACGCCCTTTAAGGTACTAGGAAGAGTGCAATAAATGAAACATTATTGGACTATCAGAGCAACTTGGAGACTACATCGGATTTAAATCAAGGTTTAATCTGCTTCTTTGGTTTTAAGCATACTTACTCTGTAGTTTTAATTTGTTTATCCACGACCTGGTCTGAGAACCATATCCGTAAATAGGACATTATGGTGACGCAAACACGAATGAGCACGCTTCTTCCTGTAAAGAAGCAGCCAATCAGCGGCCACAGGGCAAGCGCCTTGAAGTAACGCGGGAACTTTTTTTGACACAAATATTATTCCAGATTAAGAATGGGTTCGGAACTTTTCTTTGAAATAGACCGACTTCGTGCTCAAATGCTAAAAAATGTAGAGCTAACAGCAGATCAGCGAAATGATGAGGAATATAGCGAGTAAGTAGCAATGCTAGGTTTAGCTTAGCATGTTAATTATATAGCCGTCAGTCAGAGAGAGTTTTTTTCTAATATTGTTATGATTATTGGTTGATTAGGGTTATAGTCATCATACAATTGTACGATGATACAAATTACAAAAAATTACATTGGGCAAGCTTTTTAATATAGCCATAGAATACAATATTTAACATTACCATATATTATTGTTTTGATTCCAGCAGTGAAATCCTGAGCCTCATTGAAAACATCATCTTGAGAATCGTGACCAGTCTGTCCAAAGATGAGGGTCCTGTCCTGGCTCTGCCCAACAGATTCAACTGGGTCAATGTCAGGTACTCTGTCTCCAACCTGAACACTGCTGCCATTATATACACACTTGACTGTATGGGACGCATGTAATTCACTAGGCCATTAAAAGATACAAGGAGACGTGTTGTGTAAAGAAATAAATAAACATTTACTTAATTCCTTATTCTGGGAGGCCAGGCCACACAAGATGATCATACTGCTGTTAAATGCACTCTTCTAACGCTACAAACTGAATTTATATAAGGGGTTTTTGAAGACTTTTTAGGCACCCTAGTGGTAAAGGGACTAATTTTAGCATTATAGGTTTAAGATCAAATAGCTTCTTTCTCCTCAAAAGATCTGATAACAAATTGAAAGGCACACACTCATAGGCTGTATGCTCAGAACAAACAGGCTGTCTAGTCTTGTTTAAATCAAACCTCCCCACAACTTAAAACACATTCTTGTTCAGCATTTTTCAAATACAAGTGCACCAAAGTCTTCTCACCAGTAGCCTCAGGCGGTGGGGATTTTTGGGTGTCTTTCAGGTGGCAGGTCTAATTTTCTTCCACACACAAGTTGTTTATATTTCTTCTCAGGTTTACTTTGGATTTTTCCAGGTTTGACAGCAGTGTTGGACTTCAGATGAATTCAGAAAGCTCAGTCACCATCGTTAGAAGCGACTCTCCATCATCTGTTACTAAATTTGGTGAGAGGAAACACAGATCACATCACCTTTTATTGGTTAGATTTACGTGGTTTTAATAAGATTCACAAAATCCACATTTTAACACAATTAAATGTACAAATTGCAAAGTAAATCATTGTTTAAAATGTCAATTTCACAACATACAAGCCCAGCTGAAAAGACCTTTTGTGTTTGGTTTACCACAACAGTAATAGTTTTATTAGAAACAGAATATTGCTGTCTATTGTGATGACTTTGGTGTAATGAAACATCTGTGGATCATTTTTCTCTTTCGTTTTTACAGCACGAATTATCAAGATCCTCTCCGTGATTTACAGACTCATACAGAGCAACTCCTATGCTACTAAGAGGTTCTAAATCATTTACTTTTAATTTAATCTAAATCATACTAGCTTTTATTGGACTTTGGGGATATAAAGTGCTTTTCTATTTCCACAGAGACATCTTCTACAACAATACACAGCTTTTTGGTTCCCAGGCAACAGTTGATCACATTGTGGACGATATCTCTTGCCTACTGAGGGTTCCCCGCAGATCCTTACATGTGGTAACTTACATATTTATATTTTATAGTTTTATTTTAGAAACATGCCAGAAAAAGTGTTTATAGTTATTGCAAAAATGTTCTGTTTAGTATAACATTTTATATAGTATTTACCAATTGTAATAACATATTTTCCTCATTAGTTGGCCACATCCAAAGGGTTGATCACTGGTGATCTCTGTTACATGGAAGAAGATGGGACCAGGATTGACTGCCGCTCCACCACTTCTGTAATGTTCTACTTTATTTTTTGTACATAATAAATCTAGATATAATAATATATAAAAAGCTTGAAGTGATATGTGATTAAATATGATATTGTCTACATATTTGTTTTTCATTTCAAGCTCCATTTATTTTTTAATATTGGA
This sequence comes from Philypnodon macrostomus, assembly GCA_036025475.1. NCBI lineage: Eukaryota > Metazoa > Chordata > Actinopteri > Gobiiformes > Eleotridae > Philypnodon > Philypnodon macrostomus. The sequence continues at coordinate 2,921 of JAVQKC010030379.1, read as the reverse complement.
TGTAGGGGCTCTGGGGCCCCCTCCCTGAAGAACCTTTGCAGAGCCCTGGGGGACCCCTGAACCAGTGATCTAGATGATGACAACTTCCATCTATTTTAATTGTGTTTGTGTTTGTGTGTTTTTCAGGCATTTGCAGTTTCTTCAAACATTAGTGGAATAAGAAGTATCCTGTCATTTTTGTAAACTTTCAAGCATTGTATACATTCTGAGCATGTCACATCAACTGGGTTTTTCTTACAGATATTGTATCATCTGCCAAATGTGTCCTGATTGTCGAGAAAGACGCCACATTTCAGAGACTGCTTGATGATGATGTGTGCTCAAAACTCTCACCTTGTATCATGATAACAGTATGCCAGTTATTTTACCCTACTACCTTTTAGGACTAGGGCCAGATTTCTGAGTTAATGACAGTGATTTTACCGATAGTATAATTGGACATTTTTCCTTACATTGTAGTCCCTTTTTCAGTGTGCTTGGTAAACTAATAATGCATTGGTTTTATTTAGCATAGTCACACCCGGTGGTGGTAAGCTATTTGTGTAGCCACAGCTGCCATGGAGCACACTGACAGAGGCGTGGCTGCCATTCTGCGTCTATGGCCCCTCCAACCACCACCAAACAGCAATCCCACAACCACATGCATTCATAGGCAATGTGGGTTAAGTGTCTTGCCCAGGGACATAACGTCAGCATACGCTCGGGCGGCGATTCGAACCGGCGACCTGCTCGCTGTGCCGCGGTGCTCTAGTTATATCATACAAGAAAAATATTAGTACTTGTTATGACATTGTATATAACCCAGCCCTACCATATTCCAGCCGTAAACCTAAATACTTCCATGTCAGGTATGCCTAACAGGTGTGTTTGTGTGAATTAGGGCAAAGGAGTACCAGATGTGAACAGCAGACTGATGCTCAGAAAGCTATGGGACACTTTGCACATCCCCATCTTCGCTCTGGTGGACGCCGATCCATATGGTATACTGGCTGCTACCTCAGAGCTCCATTTCTTTTTCCCATTTCAACCAAAACTGTAGACTCGCATGTGTCCACTAAGCCCAAAAATATTTGCACCTGCCCCGGACAACATGTTGGTTGGTCTGGCTTTTATTTCCGCCGGTGTGGTCTGTGTAAAGCAGGATGGCGGGACACATATGTAATGCTTTACTTTGTTCTAAACCCTGTTAGGGTAATTGCTCTGGTATGTCAGTGATTGCGTCTCTCTCAACTTTTCCCAGGCATTGAGATCATGTGTATCTACAAGTATGGATCCAGGGTAAGTTTTATTTTTTTTTACCGTACCACATTTGTCATTTTTTGTGCCCTGTATAGTGTCTTTCTGTAAGCACTATGTAATTATGCCCCCTTTCTGAGTGGACCAGTCAAACATCTTAGATTATTTAAAGTGACATTTATGCAGTGAAATTGTTGAATGATTGGCTGGCACTGCCTTTTGCTGATGTCTGCTGTTTGTAATCAACTATATGTGTATTCTGTATATTGTGAACATGTGTTGGTTGAAACCGCATAATGTAATGTACAGGGCAGCGTGTTTATTTTAGCTATAGTCTCTGCTTTGCATTTGATTTCTGTGAGAGCGCGTATGAGTAGAGGTTTGAGTGTTTCTATGTGCATGGGTTTTTCCACAGGCCATGTCATTTGAGGCTCACAGTCTGACCGTCCCCAGTGTTATGTGGCTAGGCCTCCTCCCCTCTGACCTACAGAGGTTTGGACTCAACATTTGCTACTTCCTATTTCCTCCTCCCGCCTCTAATTGGGATTATATTCTGGGGATATTTAAATTGTTTGTTTTGGTTTCTGTTGCTGTTGCCATCAGTTTTTTTTCTCTCTGAGTGCATTTTAAGTATATATCTGCCCAAACAGATTTAGGATAAAAAGAGCTTTTTTACATACATTAAATCTGCACTCGAGGAGAAAAACACACGGCTCCATCGTTGCTCTGAGCTTGGTCACATACAGTTAAATCAATTTATACTTCTCAGGTTGAGAATTCCTGAAGAAGCTCTTATTCCTCTAAGTAAGAAGGATGAAAGCAAGCTTAGCAGTCTCCTCTCAAGGCCATATGTAAAAAGCCAACCAGACTGGCAGAAAGAGGTAGGTATATGAAGTCACAACTTTAAGCATTTCTGTCCACATACAGATAAAAGGCACTGTAAGAAAAGGCCTACATTAAAGTGTTGGTTGTTTGTAGGATGTGCTTCTCAGTTTAGTCGTTCCCTTTACTGTTTCTTGTGGTTGCAGATGGAACTGATGCAGCAGACCAAGGTCAAGGCAGAAATCCAGTCCCTCGCAGCCATTGCCCCAGACTTTCTCACTAGTGTCTACCTGCCCAACAAGCTGCGTTATGGTGGCTGGGTATGAGCACAATGGTGCCATCTTCTGGAGTTAAAAGAAAAGCAGAAAATAGAAATGTGGCGCTATGGTTTTGATGTAGGATAGATACATTTAGCTTTTTTTAAACTATTTTTGTCCTGAAATAGTTATTGCTTAAGTTGAGTTGGACACAATGTTAAAAATGTTTAGTTCAATAAAGAAACCAATAATCAAATACAGTATTGTATACAGTATACAGTGTGGTTATTATACTTATTTTACTAACTTGTCACACTTCATATACACCATTCACCTACAAAAACTGCAATATGTCCAGAACTCAGCCGCCCGCCTACTCACCCGCACCCGCTCCAGAGAACACATCACCTCTGTCCTTCAAAACCTCCACTGGCTCCCCATAAAACAACGCATCCACTACAAGATCCTCCTCATCACCTTTAAAGCCCTGGAACTCTCTCCCCCCACACATCCGTACCTCAGACTCACTTCAGACTTATAAATCACAGTTAAAAACTTACCTCCTCAGACAAGCATTCAACTCCCACTAATCATTCTATGTTTTTG
>JAVQKC010030363.1:0-11868 GCA_036025475.1 Philypnodon macrostomus | reverse complement strand
ATTAAGGTCCCATTGGTAACAGTTGTAGCACGTATGGGCAGACGTACGGGGCAGACGTACGGGGCCGTTTTCGCCGATATACACCTTGCTGTCGGGGACGACAGCACAGGCCTAGTTGTTCTAAGTCTTTGTACTAAGGGAGAGAAAGGCACCTGCTCTATCTCTACTGACACCAACTGGTGAGATAGAGCATGCGCACAGTTTATAAAAGACATGACAAACCCCTATCAAATAAATATATGCAGCAAATCAGTAAATATAAGTCAATATTTGTAAAAAGACTAAGAAGCATGTCTGAAATTTTGCCACCCAATGTTGCCATAAAGTCAAAACTTGAAAGCCCACATTTAAATCTAAAAAGTATTGAAGATTACCTGTAGTAAGGTTTAGAGGCAATGCTTCATTTTCTGCAGTGGCGTTGGTCAGCAGATTTTCACCAGCCACCAGCACAGACAGAAGCTGCATGCCCATACATGTGCCCCAGATCGGGAAGTAGTCTCCTGCATCATTGGCCTTAAACACCAGAAAAGAACTTTATCAACATACTATAAATGACAACTATATATAATGTAATCTCAGTGAGCCAGTTTGATGGTGTGTTGTACTAACCTTCAAAGCTAGATTGTAAAAGATCTTGGCAACCTTGGCATAGTCTGATTTCACCATGTCTACAGCTCCACCAATGAACAGCAAGCTAAACACATACCACGCAGTTGAGTTGAGACACATCGTAGACTTGTCATTTACGATGTACAATAATTTTGTATACCATACCCATTTATCTTCTGAAAAATATCTTCATAATAATCCGTGTTCTGGTTCAGTCTGTACAAAAACAACATCTTACATTATAATGGTGAAGTGATTTGGTGAACTGTGAAAATGTAGCGTTAAGGTTTGCCTTCATTTTCTTTTTACACCAAACAATAATTTGCAGTTCTATTAATAGCATTTCCGTGTGTGATTATACAAGCACCAATTAATCTATTGTTATGAGAGGGGAAAAAAAAGAAAATGTATTCACTAAATTTACTGAACTTTAACACTGTAATATAACTCATAACATTACATGCAACTATATATTAGTTTATATTATATAAAATATTTTTAAATACTTTCTTGTGAAGTATGTTTGTGACAATAATGTACTGAGTACATTTCATACTTGAGTAACCGCTTATGCAAAAGTTAACATACATACTCAAGTACTTTCGTGTTAGCAGGTAAATAAGTACTCATGTAAGTAAGTACTCACTTTACAAGCACAACCAGGTTAAATCACAACTTTGGTCAGAAGCCTATTGCTTGAAGTATCACTTTTACTTTTACTTATAAAGTATTATTTTGAATTAACAGTACTTTTGTCTATATACAGATTTTAAGCACCTGAACTTAGTGACCCACCTTATGGGCATGACTCTGCTGCCTGCAGACTCTATGTACTTCACATATGAAGAGGGTATGTAGGTTTTTCCATACGCTTTCATGACCTCATCTGACACCATCTGAGTCAGAATACCTGTGGGACAATATATCTATTATTTTTAATAGTCATATTTTGTGTTTCCACAAATGTATCTTACTCACCTATCACCGGTCTGTCATTGTGGAGCTTTTTGCTGAGCTCTCCAGTCGGCATTGCTTTAGCTTGGCATGCACAGAACAAACAGATAATCGCAGCTAAGTAGTTCGCCATATTCTGACGTTAAAACGCAGTTCAGTCTGACAGAAGGTGCTTATGTATGTTCCGACAGCGAGGAGAAGGAAGTAAGGAATACCCAGATTTACATTCCAGTACTGCACATGCTGGTCAAGCCAGTGAACTGCTGAAGCTGACAATTATTCTGCTGACAATGACATGGGGTTTTGGAAGAATTTTGAGTTTTGTAGTGTGTGAAATTTTATAATTGGTGGAGGTGTTTTGTAATTTAGCAAGGATATTGAGACACTCATGGACTCCACGCTGTCAAACCGGTTTGTGGTTCAGAAAAATGATGGGTTTATATTTAGTACAGAAGTAGGAAGAATTTATATTTACCTCGGTATGCACACCAGGTGCAAAAATAAGCAATTTATTCAGAAGATAGTTACCTATTAATGTAAAGGCAATGGGGCTTAAGTCACAATGGTAAGATACTGTAACTACTGGATTGGGACAGAGATCCAGATCTGAAGAATTACTTGCTCACCTTGCAACAGCAGCAATACAGCCTATCACTAAAGTAAATTATTTCAAAGTACACTTGCAGTGTAAAATGATAAAGTTAATATAGTTTGCTCCGTTCATTATTTTACTACTTGATCAATATATGTACATGTAAGCGACAGTAGTAGTAGGCTATAGAAAAGAATAATAATAATATAATGTTTATAATGCATTTGACTCACACAGACACATTTAATCATGACTGTTTTGATCTAAACTAAACAGAGCCATATCTCAAAGCAACACTTTTTGAGGTTTAGAGATATATAAGATATAGAAGAAGTGAGATTTTATTACATTATTACGCACATGTAAATTCTGATGTGGAAGTGGCTAGCTTCCACAAGTGTGAGGTGAAATCCTTTGATCTCAGTAACAATAATTGGTGAAGTTCAAATAATGGGGTTATACATGCATGACAATGATTTCGAGATCAAAATAATGTACTATCTCAAAAAAGGCTATACAAAGTTTTACATTAACTGTTTCGTAGTAAGCAAATAGTAGTTTGATTAGTTTTAAAAGTTGAATGAGAGGTTTTGGCGGCATCTGATGGTAATGTTAAATATTGCTCCTCACAGTCCTTATTTCCAGACCAGTGAGTAATTAATTAAAAATTGATTTATATATTTTTAAATTTCATATAATATTATTGTGACCCACATACCCACTAGTTGGGCAAGGCTCTGTCTATTGTACTGAAGTAAATAATACTTTAACACTTTAACAAGGCTGGAGTTTTAAATTTGACATTAAGCAACTATTCCATTTTTTCCCAATTTTGTTAATCCAATAATTAACCACCAGGTGGCGACAGATTATGACATTTATAACAATTCTTATGATTGTATTTTAGAAATTAGAAGACAGATAATGTTAATATTTTAAGAAAATTCATTAAAATCCAAACTTAGGGAAGTGTAATTTGTGTAAATAATAGTAAACTACATCTATATAATTCACTACGGAAGTCCTAAGAGGACTTACATTGCAACTTATGCTTTAATAATCGTTTTCCTGAAATCCTGAAAATAAAAAATGAAACCAACAAATAAAAAATATGTTCCATAATTCACAGCAATAATATAGTTGCATGGACAGCTGTAGGACATTTTTACCTACAGTATACTCAGAAATATGCACTTGTAAACAATTTTACACAGTTTTTGGCCCTTTATAGAACTTGGGTGGTCTATAAGAAGAAAAATCAGTGCTCTTCTCCGTCTTTCTAGTCTTTCTCTGGAAAAAATACATATTCAGTGAAAAAACTGTGAAAAATGTATAAAACAGCCTATTCTTGCACCCACTTACCTCTGAGCCGTTTGAGTTCTTCTAAAACATCCTGGTACACAGAATCTAACAGCTGCACCTTTTCCTGCAGCCCATCTAAAAATACTGCAGAAAATATGCACATTTAAAAATACTTGATTGTAAAATGAGAGATTATGTTGTACCTCGACCAAATATTACAACTGAACAAAAACTCACCAATGTTTGACACCATCGCCTCCATTTCTTTTCGGTTCTTCAGGTACATTGGCCACACGTGTCGATCAAAATATCCCGGAGGATCAGGGGGGCTGTACACTCGTGAACTAAATAAAAAAAGTGAGAGATTGTAAAAATGCACAGCATTATTATGCTCAGAAACTCTCTCACCTTCGTCTTGTCTTGCATATATCGTAAGGTATTTCCATAAAGTATTTTTTGTTGTATAGATCATTCAAAGGCCTGTAAATAAATGCATTACATTACTTTCATATCTGCAAATTGAAAGAAAAACACAATAAACACCCATTATTATTTGACAGAATCTGAAATGCATTTTTTATCCACAACTGGGAAGTTGTAATATTAATTAAGGGATTTTTACATTTAAAAAAGCATCCACACTCTCTGGGCCAAAATCAGGACTAAACTTGAACTAAACCAGCTAAACCAGCATAGGCCTAATGGTTAGTTAGTATAAAAAAAATCCCAGAGATTCCTAAGCCCATGTCTCATCAGACAAAAGTAAATGAATGTTGTGTACCTGTAGTTGAATATTAGGAAGCCTTCCACAATCAACACAAAGACCTCAGTGCCATTTGATAAAGATGTTTGCATCGGTCTCAAGCCTCGCTCTTTTTGGAACAGCTCAGGATCTCTCCGCCATGAATTTATGTCATTAGTCATCTGGTCCATGTGGAGAGCATCGAGCACTAAACACCACATAAAAATGATGAATGATAAATATAACATCAGAGCACTTACTGTAAGGTTTGATCATTCCAGAATAAGCTGATCTAACTAGGGCTGACAGCCTTTAGTTGTCTAATCGACTAATAGTTCAGTTCAAATCTGGCTTAAACTTTTGTGTTACCAAATACATTATACGTCACTTGTTTGTGTGATACTCTGACAAGCCCCTTCACTTCTCAATACTGCCTTAGCCGATTCATCGTTCTGCTGGACATGAATTTAGTCAACAATTTCTTTGGTCGACTACAGCCCTAGATCTAACAAATACAATATATGCAAAATTATATCACCGTCGTATTGTTTAAATCCAATTGAGTCGACGGGGACCACAGAATCATCCTGGAGGGAAAAAAATGACATAGACCAAATGACATTGTCTCGCCATAAAAAAATGAAGGTTTTTGAAGTAGGCTTACCTTGAAGTATGCATCTTGAGCAATGAGGCAGCTGTTGGGGATCTGCTGGTGCAGCCTTGTTGCAAGAGTTGATTTTCCTGCATTGGTTATTCTAAAGCACAAAACAACACTTTTTATTGCAATCATCAAGCAGTGCAATATATAGGAAATACCATAAATATTCAGAATCAGGGTTAACTCACAAGAGGCTACATGCTTAAGGCAAACTGTCAATGAAATGCCAATATGTAGGTGGACCACAGAAAGTACCAATTTCTTATCAGTCTTTGGGCGCCATTAGTGTCACATGTTATATACTGATTAGACTGTTTTTGGTGCAGAGCTACTTTAGTAAACGTTAAGTCAAAATTAACATTAAATAACTAATTCCACACTTTTCTGTGACCCGTTACTAAATAGTGCTCCAATTAAATCAAATTAATAACTTGATAAACTCCTTATGTAATGTTATGTTTACACAATAACAGAGAAGGCCCGTTGCCCCAAAAAGGTCAAAATTGTACCACTTTCCTCGATATTTCTTTTACTTACCCTCCAATTCCCACAATCACTGTCTTCATTGTAGTTTGTTGTCTCGCTCTAGATTATCATGTGTAAAAGACTTCTCATAAAGCAATGACATAACATACACATTCGCATTTGTACAAAATCCAGCTGTTCCGTGCGCTGGTTATTACTCGCTCGTGACTCGCTGAATGCCCTGTACGTCACGCACAAGTCCCGCCCCTTCAGGACAGTTATTAAATAAAATAGTATTTTTATTGAATTTTTTTTATTTTATTTTGCTAAATAAAAGCACGAGAAAAACATAACCTCTCAGAAGTATATTTCTTTAAAAAATAATAAACATAAAATAGCCTTTCATCAAGAGTTATGGGATACCTTCAAAAATAAGTAGGTTAGATAAAATATATAACTAATAAAAACCGTTTTGCCTGTAAAAGTGTTAAAAACGACGAAATAAAAATATTTGTCGTTTGTAAAAGATGACGCATGCGCAAGCTGCTCTTTCCGCATGGTCTGCCGTTGTAGTGCGAACTTCCTCATTGGGAGCGACAGCAAAAGTTACCTCCAGTCCAGTGTAGCGACGATTCTGCAGAGAACAAACTTAAAACCCGTGTGTTTTGTTTAATATCTGGGACACACAAATGACGAACCCCCCTCCCAAGCCGGCCAAACCAGGTAAGTCTAAACATGGCTCACACAAATATGGAAAACCCTAACCAGGACAGCACACCTTGTTGGCGGTGCAATGGGCGTGCGTTTGTAAAGTAGGTCACTTTTCATTTAGATCTGAACTATATTGGACGATCAGATAATAGCTTTGACTCTTCATCCATATCCATAATACAAGTTGTGAGAAGTGCGTGGAACTTTATAAAACTGCTGGCGTGTCACTTATTATTTTTTTTTTTACTGTTTTATCTAGTTCTGAGCAGTAGGCCTTTGCAACTTCCCTATTTCAATGACTCAAACAGGACAGTGCTGTCATTTAGTTGCTTATACGCTTCTTTTAAACGTGTTTATGTGGTCATAAAAGAATGTGCACTATGGTTTCACATCAATCCACTTCCTGAACCAATTTCTGTGCACCAGTTGGAACTTACTATTTACATGCCTCCACATTTTATAGTCTACAGCTGAAACCCAAATTCTAACTATTTCGTAGTGTGGCGGCTCCTATAATCTATAATCCAGAGGGTCGCCGGTTCGAATCCCGCCCGAGCACATACTTTTGGGCAATGCACCCAACATTCCCATGTATGAATGTGTTAGTGTGACTGTGGGATTGTGAGGGTCAGGTACAGAATAGTTTAAAATGTAGTATAAAGCGTCTTTTGAGTGTCTTGAAAAGCAAAATATAAGATTAATGCATTAATAACCCCGCCAAGGATGAATGATGATGATTTTGGAAGTGATCCGAGTGCTTCCTAGTTATTATTATTATTATTATTATTATTATTATTATTATTATTATTTATATTATTATTAGAATTTTCTCCAACATAGTCATAATCTGGAAAATAAAATGGTATGACGGGTTATATTTTTTGTTATAGACAATCAAAAGTAACTAAACTGTGATAAAAAGGACTGCTAAGGTTGAATAGAGAAAATAACATAAAATAATAGTTCTACTCTATTTCTACTGCATTTAATGAGGGGGTTTAACTCAAAATTGCCAGTGCCACCTTCATCTCAAAAGAAACAGTCTATAAGGATATGAAACAAAATGTTACATCAATATAAAGAATTTGTCTTTTTGGCTGTGAGAACATATAGCCTTACAGATGGCTTCCTGTGTCTGCACTTTCATTGACATGGTCATGCAAATCAGTTCATGCAAGTCAGATGTGTTAATATCAGACAGAATCTTCTAGTCACTACTATCCCTTGATCACAATTTATGCAAGCTAATAAAAACACTTGCATACCATTGTTGTAGATGTTTTAGAAAGTCTCAGTGTCGGTTTGGAACGGTATTGGAAGAACATGAAATGATTCGATTATTGTCATTAAATAAAAAAAATACAAAATAAAAACATCAAGCTTAAATTTGGATGTAGACGAGTATTTAACTAAAAGATGTAACTATGGAATGCCAAGAAGAATGTATTCATAAACATATGCCTGGGTTATTATTGTCTCTCTTTTGCTATGTGGAAAGTATAAGCTTTTCTGCATCAAATTGATCAGGCCTAATACTTTTACCTAATACCTACACATTGTTCTTGTATAACACATCTGCTTTTGGGAGTTTCAAGTGGTAAGAGCCCACACCAGGATCAGCCATGTCTTTTTCTGTAGCCGCTGAAGCTAAAACACAACACTGAAGCTCAAAGACTTCAAAACCTCACATAAAGATAAAACATCCTCAAACACTATTCATGCCTAGCTTCAGTTCACTTATTTTTGCAGATTGTGTACAATTCTTACATTTGCTCAGGGCTAAGAATGCAGGGATCCCATGGCTAGTAAGTACAGGCCTTGGTGTGGGCTCATAGGGACATGATGGGGCCTGTAGGAGACATGCATGTGGTGTTTAACAGAGCTGGGCTTGTGCAGTTCATTCGGAAACACTGAGACTGTGTGTTAGCTAAACACAAGGCGGGGGCACACAGCAGCGGGTAAACAGTGAGGACTGGAGCTAGAGCAGAAAGCAAAGGGTAGCAGCAATGAGATGTGAAATAAGAATCAAACTATTTAATCTTAATAGAGATCATTCATTCAGGCACATCATCAATTTATACACAGCATCTTTGTTTACTACCAGATATACCTCATCTGTAATTGAAAAGTACTGCTAAAGTAGGACCAGTACTCTACAATTAGTAGGGACAATAATATCATTTATCACGATAAAAATACTGACAATGAATTTATCCTGGCTATTTCTATTTACCCTATAACCTCAATGGCCTTTTGAACAGATAATTTATGATATTTCAGTTCACGTATTATTGGCCTACAGGGTAAACTATGCCATAATAAAATCAATAGTTTTAGCCTACAATAAAAAATGTAATCTTTTACTTATACACATAGTTAATTCAATTATTATTATTATGATATTATCGTTAATTGCAGTTGTCAAAATACTGTGTGCATTGACTACTGCAAATGGTAGCAAACACTGTCGCCTCACGCACAGCAAGGTCCAGAGTTTGAGTTCCAGACCAGCAAAGCCTTTCTGTGTGTATGTTCTCCCCGTGTCTGAGTAGGATTTCACCAGTGTTTCATGTGTTAGTCAACCTTAAAACATGCACTATATGTAAATCCTCCAGCTAGGTAGTATCTGGCAGTAGGGGCTCTGGATGCCACTCAGCGATTGCCCACTGCTCCTGACGGGTTGGCCCATTGAAAACAAAATATCACCTAGTTAGTCCTATAATCCTCTTAAATGTGGTGTGGATCATGAACTTTATGGGTGTGTCAATAGTAGTTCTTATAAATAGAGATCTATAAAAGATATCTTCAGGAATTATACCACTGCGTAACATTCAAGAAGTTTTGTTTTACTCATTAGCTTAGTGTGTAGGGGGACAAATGTGTATATACAGCCACACTTTTACTACCTACTGAGTAATGTGACTTGTGATTGTGTGAAGAATGACACATTGCACACTGCAGGTACCTGGTGGTAGTAGTAGTAAAATCAGTAGTAAAAAATGTATTAAAAGTATAAACACTTTGTATGTGTGAGTCATCATCGTTTATTGTCTGAACCATTTCAATTCAATTCAATTTATTTGTATGGCCCTATATCACAACACAGTTTGCCTCAGAGGGCTTCACAGAAAGAGATGTATGTAAACAATAAACAGGGTCATTGCAAACAATAACAAGTTAATAGACAATCAATAACACACAAACAACAGGACTGTCCCAGGACATCCCCTGTCCTTAGACCCTCCATCGCGGCAAGGGAAAACTCCAAAAAACCCATTCATGGGAAAAAGAAACCTTAGGGAGAACCACATGATAGAGGGATCCACTCCCAGGACGGACAGGCTATAGATGTGTCCAGGATTGATGGATGAGTTCCTTGTGCTAAGAAAGCTCAATGTGTGTGTATGGCTACAGCAGGTTAAGGGGGCATCCAAGTGAATGAGGAGATAGAGCAGAGGAGGGCATCCAAATGAATGAGGAGATGCAGCAGGTTATGAATGAGGAGATGAGAACACAAACACAGAGGCGGCCAGCTATCCACTGGGACATCTAACAGCGAGCCAGAAGGAGCTTGGAAAGGCTCTTCAACCAACTGTTATGGTTTGGTGTTTCTGTGTTCCCCTCCCCCTTTGTATTTCTGTGCAGATGTGGCTGGTTTCTGCTGCAGTGGAAACTCACCTGGTCCCAATCAGCTGATCAGTCTGTCTTCTAGAGCCTGGTTCTGACTCCACCACTCTGCCAGATAATTCCGTCTAATGCGGTAGTGCTATTAGCTCGACTCTAGATAAGCGTTTTTTGGGAAACCTTTCAAAATTTTTCCCTCACCTGTTTGCTCCTGTGTTCAGGTCCAGAAGAACCAGCCTTACCCACCCTGTCTCCACAGCCTGCGTTTTTGGAATAAATAGTTAAAACCAGCTCTCTCTCCCAGTCTCTGCATTGGGGTCCAGTTTGCTTTACACAACAGAATTATCTGGCCACCATGGAACCCGCAGAAGCTGGGAGAATCCTATGGGTCCTGCTCCAGCTCCCGCTCCGCCCAAGCCCCTTTTATTCCCACACCTACCAGGTATTCCAGAGAAGTAAGGTCATGTAGTCAGTTCCTCTACCAGTGCATGCTTGTTTTTGACAAGCTTGTTAACTTACACTAACTTACACTTTGTTATGAGCTTGCTCTCAGGAAAGGCTTCAGCTTGGGCCATAGCTTTAGTCAATCAACAGTCACCAATTTGTAACTCCCTCCAGTCATTTGCATCTGAGATGTGCAAGGTTTTTTGACCATCCCTTAAAAAGTAAAGAGGCTACTAGCCGGCTTCTCTCATTATGTCAGGATGTATCCACTTACTCTATTGATTTTTGTATTCTTGCTGCTGAAAATGGTTGGAATCAGAAAGCTCCACAGGGGGTATTTTTTCATGGTCTGTCAGAGAAGGTTAAGGATGATCTTGCAGCATGTAATGAGACCACCTCCCTAGATGACTAGATTTCTCTGGCTATTCGATTAGATGATCGTCTAATGGTGCGTTCACACCGGACGTGACAGACGCTGTCGTGTCTATTTGGTCATTTGACATTTTGAAACAACTTGCGCGAAAGAGGTGAAGTGGTCGCTTTAAAAGGAGGTGAAATGTGCTTCTTTCGCTTCTATGAGGGCCGTATGTCAGCTGTCAAAATGCCTTTCAGTTTGATGAGCTGTGGGTGTATATGTGAGGACACAATGGGGCTTTTTGGCTATAACATGACAATCTAGCTCTGAACCTCAGTATATAATAAATCTCAGACCCTCCTCAGTCAGTCCTGTTGATAATCTCATCACGTTTGTGTATGATATGTATTTGTATGTTTGGTGCTTTATGTGCTACATGGGCCAGCCTTCACAGAGAATCTCCGCTTCAGATCGTTCAAGTCACAAAAACACGACTCAGGTCACAAATAACCATCTAATTACTCACTACAGTATCTCAGGAGACTCTGACATCCTTTTAGTATTCTTGTCTGTATAAACCAACACAGATGTGTTTAATGCTCCATACAGATGAACAGTGGTGTTTGTTTATACACCTTGACCCTTCTAATGTGATCCCCTGATGATCCTGCCCTGGGGCTACGTTGTCAGCGCGTCACTACTTACAAAAGCAGGCTCCTGATTGGTTATCGCGCCGCAAAATGTCGCCAAAGTTCAGATTGTTCAACTCTGGCAAATATTTGCCCTCGTTCTCTTCACGTATTTCGCCCTTTTCATGTCTATCGCGTGTCTATAGACTTAACATTTAAATTAGTTGCTCTTGTCGTGTCTGTCGCGCCGGGTATGAACGCACCTTAATTGTCTCATTTTTAAATCCTCCGAAAGGTGTGTCTTGAATCACCCAAGCTGTGATCTTTTACTTTCTGGGCTACTAACAACTAGCAAGATGAGAGCAAGTTGGACACACTGCTTTTACTGAAATCTCTTTCCACTGACTACCACCACCACTTTTTTTCAGTTGAACCCTATGATTTAGTTGATGATGTTAGGTTTCAAAACCCAATTTGCATTGTGGTACTTTTGAAGTTTTGTTATTGTATCGGCGAAAACACCGTGTCGCCAATATAACTCAAAAAGTCTTTGCTGAATCTTTTTCCACTGTTGCACACAGGTACATATCATAAAGATGCAAAACTAGATTGAGTTTGGTACATCTTCGATTAATGACAATTAAGTAATTCACTAAGTAATGTTTTGATGCACTTTTATTGAGCCAATAATCCTGCTGAACATAAACGAAATCGCGTGAATTTTGGCACATTGATCCAGGCAATTGTATACTTAATGTACATAGGCACATTACAGAGGTCAAA
>JAVQKC010030352.1:0-22444 GCA_036025475.1 Philypnodon macrostomus | reverse complement strand
TCTATGACCATTCTGTAATTCAATAAAAGTGCATATCGGCTTAGGAGCTAGATTATAAATACATCTATGAACCAGTTTCAAGAAGGTCAGATCACTGAAGCTGTCAAAGCTCAATAGATTATGTTTGCTAGAACACACGTTAACAAAGGGAAGACATGCAGACAAAAGTGCATCATTACAGTCCTACTTAACACTTTCTCTGGTCTTTTTATGACGTTACAAACTATAGAAGCATAAGAAATGATCTGGGCTTCTCCGTATCACTGGGCTCGCTGTGCATTGACCAAAGGAGAATAGTTTTGAAGTCCTGACAAAAGGAGTTCTCATCTAGAGGCCCCCCGTCACTACACCTCCTGCCCATCTGTAGCACTGTAGGAGTTACAGTGATGTTTATGGATTAGACCTGGGGACAATGCAGTTATGTTTGCTAATGAGCCATCAAACTGTATTGCATGTAAAAAAGTATGAAATATAAAATAAATATGTTGAATATAATGATAGTTATGACAATGAAAATTGTAAGATAGTGTCAAATCTAAACACAGAGTAAACCATGGCTGAACCAAGACTGAACCAGCACTTAACCCAGACTTAATCAAGACTAACCAGAGCCAAACCTAGACTGATCCTGGACTAAAGCAAGGCTTTTAAAACTATTTTATTTGGTCACAGCTCAGCTTATTTTACCGTCTGTCAGATGAAGACCATAACATTATGGAGATACTATAGTTTCTCACAAACTGCAAGAATAATACATTTGTGATATATTATGCAGCCCTATTTTTAATACTGTAAAGTGAGCTGATTCAGTTCAATATTTGAGTGAGTCACACTGCTTCCTGTAAGACTTTGATCAGTGTCTTCTTCGTCCTTTTAATTAAAGCACTCCTACTGAGAGTCCCATTTTATTACATAGACAAGAAATACAGCGTTTTGACACTGACTTGTGCATTTGTTAGTCGTGAGCTCAACCAGTTTCCTGCAAAGCTTGTCTGGCTGTAAAACTGCTCACGAAGCACGACTAGTCTCCCCATCGCTCACTGAGGTGCAGCCTGTTGTATAGCATTGGGGCCTGGGCCAAGTGTCTGACTAATAATACTCTGAGAGCATTGAGAAACAGGATTGGCAGTAGATCTCCACCTTTGTTGTTGTTGAAGTAAAGCAGCTTTGCCTCTCGGGGAAGGATGGATTTGTAGATAATACCTTAAGATGACAATTTGAAAGAGGAATACCAGCCCTGTTGCTATATCTTCGCCTCAGATCTACCTTCTGGGTCATTAAGTTAATTAGTCTTGGATGTTATTAAACAAATAATTAGCAAATACTCATATCAATTACACTCTACTTCATGCAATGAGCAACTAATGCATAAACACAGAAAAAACTGTAATTAAAATGACTAAATCAATTTGTCAACAGATTTTCAACAATTATAAGGCCTACTCTTCTTGCATATGAACTTTAAACACCAATTATTACTATTTTCTTAGTCTATGTCCATTACACTGTATTATCATTTATAAGGAAGTATTTGTATTACTAGGAAGTGTAATTTCAGACACCTGTGGAGAATAATTTTCAAGACTTGGGCTTGACCTGGCGAGTATTGTACTGTCTTGGCATAAAAAATCTACTAAATATTAAAACAAACATGTTTTATTCCTTTACACCTCTTACCTCTTGTTGCTATTGTTTCTTTGGCCCTAGATTGCAATCATACATCAAAAAACAACAGACATTTTTTGGGTGTATTGCTGTAAATTTGCACCACGGCAAAAACACGAGAGCCTTGGCACATGCAATGTATAGAAATTAAACTTGATTTTTCCACATTAAATTACACATGAACTATTTACTGTAGGTAAAGGTTTTAGGAGTCTTTTCTTGACATAAGATCTGTCAATTTGTGTTGCAACTACATAGTCTACATACAGTAAACAGTTTAGTGTGACATTTAAACTAAGCCTACATTGTCGTACCCGACAACAAGGTGTATATCAGTGAATCGGCCCCATACGTCTGCCACAACTGCTATGGCACCAACGGGCACCTTAATCAGACATTGTGTGATTTCTAAGGGATTTTATATTGTTAACGAGCAATTAAGAGGCTCCACCCCTAAACCATGACAAACATGGGAAGGGTCTATTTGACTTTTTCGATGTTTGTGAAGGATGTTTTTTTGCAAATTTAGTACATTTCTTCTTTCAGTCTATAGGGGGCGCTATAGAGATAACTGCCAGGTGTTTCAGGTTTGAGATTTGAGCCTAACCTGACTTCCCAATTTCAATCCAAAATGGCAGACTTCCTGTTTGTTGTAGGGTGGGGCTATAATAATAGTTTATGTTGGGTACACTGTGGAGAATCACTGTACCAAGTTTCATTGCTCTCTGTCAAAGTAAGAGTGAGTGGGCGCTTTTGAGGCATTCTTTATTTGACCTCTGTAATGTGCCTATGTACAATAAATAAACACTAGCTCGGATCACTGTGCCAAAATTCATGCGATTTTGTTTATGTTCAGCGTGATTATTGGCTCATTAAATGTGCTTCAGGGCATTAATTAGTAAATTAATTAATTGTAATTAATCGTAGAAGTACCAAACTCAATCCAGTTCAGCATCTTTATAATATGTAACTGTCTAGAACAATTTAAACTGATCCGGCAATTTATCACATTCACACGTATAGGATCTGCGGACTCCATAATATCGGCGTTTTGCCCTTATAATAAACTCACATATTTACCTCACTCTGTAAAATCTTCAGCTTGAGGCAAAGCTGCTTTAGGCTCAGAACTTATGACTTCATCAGGAACACGTCAGCTTTTCCATGCAATATTTGATTTGACTTCAAACCCAACAGTGGATGCAAAGGTTACTGTACGTCACTCTTTGAACATACAACTGATAAAAAAGCAGTAAACAAATCCTGCGCTTGATCACCTGACAGATGTGGCATTTTGCTAACGTCGCAGCAGAGGATGGTTGCCCTGGATTTGATGTGCTCTGCAATAAATGTAATTGGATTCTAATGAAGCAAACGTGTGGGTTGTGTTGTTGGGAGCTTGGAGCTTGTTGCTTTGTACAGAAAACATTAGATTATATGCAGCTTTCACAAGGAGATCAATTAAAGGATCTGATGGTTGTATAGAAGATATGAGCAGCCACTGGAAACAAATACGATAAATGTCAATCTGATTTAAAGGGTTCCCTCCATAAACCTGGATCTGTATTTTGTTTCATTCACACATTTAAGTAATAGGAGCTGTATCATCTTTCTGTGTAGAGAGGTGATAAACCCAACCTTACCAGATCTTTTTATTTGCATTGCCTGAAGCCCTTAAATGGACATAAGATCAATAAGATTCAATAAGATTCAATAAGATTCAATAAGATTACTCTTTAAATGATAAAACGTACAATGCTCACCGAGAGGTAAACCAAATCATTTGAAAAAACATGAAAATGCATTATTGGTCCTTTTAACTATGTTCCTGTGAGACCTTACATCTGATGCTTCGCTCAACAGTTCAAATTCAAATTCCCCCTAATTAGTCTCCAGAGCCCTCTGTCTGCCATGTTGTCAGGGGAAAATGTAAACAGTGTGTAGTTGTATCTATGGTGTCTGACCCTGAAAAGCACGTTCAGTCTCCTTCTTTATACAATATATTATAGTGACTATATTTCACTTAAATCAATCAAATCAGCAAGTCTGTCCATTACCGTGCATTTGTTTGTTAGAAGAGCCAAGAGTGATCATAAACATAGCTCGCATTAGCGTTACATTATTATATGGATTTTTTATTAAATGACCTTAGAGCTGAACTACTTTTTTATATATTTATATATCGGAGCTACTAGAAGGAGCATAATCATCTTGTGTTTTTGCTACCATGTCTAAAAGGACACAGGAGCAAAAGACCCCTAGCCTGTTTAGCCTGTTTAGCCTGTTTAGCCTCAGACAGTCTGTGGCGGAGCTCGCTAATATTGTCTATACAAATGAGCCTTCTGTCTGTTGGCTTACTTAAATGCAGCAATATTATCATTTTTCACAGCAATATAAAGTTGTTATCTAATGTACATGTTAAACACAGACTGTAGAACTGAATCTGTGAGTCTGATCATACGGTTTGCTCTATTAGCTTATTAGCTCTTATTTACTTGTGGTCGCTAGATAATATCTTAACTGTTTTGTGTTCTTTCTGTTAAACCGGACACAGACGGATGGGTGATAGTGATAGACTAAAAATCTACAGGAAATTGTGTAAAACTAAGCCCGACAACTCTCTTTAATGCTCTTCTTCAGATAGTCATTCTTCTGTCCTCACGATCATGTGTTTTATAAAGAAATACAATGACGATACGAAGACAACGGGGTAATACAACATTAGGCTGAAATGAATGTCTAATGAAGCATCCGTGGCTGTTTAGTATATATCCAAATAACACTACTGTCAGTGGACCTTCTACCCTGCCATTCGGTTCTGACAGCTGCATTGTGGGATTGCGTGACGTCATGTCCAGGAGCCTAATAGCTTTATTTTGCGGACACATGTGGCAGCCCGTGTGTGCTCTAAACAAGCTTTTTTGGAGGCAGAGCTGGTCTGGAGGATAGCCCGTCGTCAGAGATTCCCACATGAGCGCAGCTGCAATAAATCAACTCAAACTCCGGAGGAGGAGAAAACGCTGATGGGAGTTTTCCTCTTTGCCTGGCTGTGCCCCTAAGTGTTGGAGTTGTCAGAGCTTATATTAGGCGTTTTACACAGCCCCGACCTCAGGCTGGCTGTTTATAAAGTCTTACATGTTGAGCTGACACTGTGTTTCTCTGGCTTCTGTAACACACTCTTCACTGTAAATAAGAGGATGACAGGCTTCTCACTCAACAGTAAGGCTGCACAAAATATACGAGAATTGTCCACTCCCACATGATAAATAAAAATGTCTAGGCCTAGTATAGGGTATAATGCTCTATCAATCAGGCCCTTTTGTGTCCAATAAAATTATTTGCTATTTTATTGACTCCTTGTGACTGTGGGTTGTATATTTAATATCATCATCATGAGAAAATTCCCAAAACATCATCTATAACCATTGTTGTATGGAACTAATCAATAAACAATATTGCCATTTACAATAGCCTCAATGCACAAAACTGGGGAAAAATGTAAATTAAATAGTTCTGGTTTGGACCAGGTTTAGTCCTGATTTAGTTTTTGTTGAATATTGATCTACTAATATAATATTTCTCTAGTATTTTAGAATATATTTTACATTAAGTGAATTTTTACTTTGTCAAATAACTCAGTGTCTGTGTAAAGCTGTGTCTTGTGTTTATGCAGCTCTGGGTGTTTTATTTTTATATTTACTTTTAAGACATAAAGAGTATTTATACAATGTTTACAGTGCAGACAGGAGTACCTCTCCTCTAAATAAACTACAGTGTGAGACGGTGGAGAAATCCCTGGCCCCTGCAGACGTGTTCGGAATTCAGGTTTTCTTAATCAGCTCTGCATATCACGGCATCTTTTATCCATGAATGTTAAGAT
This sequence comes from Philypnodon macrostomus, assembly GCA_036025475.1. Lineage (NCBI taxonomy): Eukaryota > Metazoa > Chordata > Actinopteri > Gobiiformes > Eleotridae > Philypnodon > Philypnodon macrostomus. The sequence goes on along the minus strand of JAVQKC010030352.1, from coordinate 16,899 downwards.
CGCAGATAGAAGCGGGGAGTGCATTTACTGTGAAAATGATCCAGCGCCTCTTGGGAAATACAGCTAATGTTTTGGATGTGTTACTTTATGTGGATCTCAGATGTATTTTAATCCACTTGAACCCATATGTATACCTGGCCCTTACTCATAATGTTGCACACCCACTACCCATCGTCTGCTCCTAACAGCTTTGATGGAACTTATCAGTACATTGTGAGAGTGAGATGAAACGCGACGATGAACAAAGCTTGTAATCACGGACAATCTCTTTGAAATGATCCAAGAAACACTGCTTGAATATTGAATATGCTTTGATATCCCACTCATTCCCTCTGAGTCTTGACAACATTCAATTTTCCTCTTTTCTGCAGGACTTGGGACTCCAGGGGACATCACTCAATGATATTTTGTACAAGAATGCAGCTTTCCTCAACCTGGTGGACCCCATCTCCCATGAGCTTCTGCTCAGCCTCGCCAGGGATCTGCAGTGTCCTAAAAGGGTATGAAGACTGATAATTTGACATGTGACACCAGATTGGTCAGGACAAATGTTAAAGTTAAAGTAACACAATACATTTCAACTAGAAAACACAAAACAAAGTCTCATTTCATTTAGAGGAATTCAGCAAAGAGCAAAGAAAGAATATAAATCCCTTCTCAGATTGCCACCTGTATTTGTAACTCTGCAACTAACAACACACATAAAAAGTGAGTAAACACTATTTTCACTCAACATACTGTATGTTTTCAGTCCAACAGCAGCCACGTTGGATTATTTAAAGCAAAAGTCAATATCACACAGACAGCCGCACATGCATGTGTGGGGAACGGGAGCACTCAGAGGATACCTACACAGACACAGGGAGAACATGCAAACTCCACCAATTTTCACCAATGAGGCTATGTTTTTGATTTGATGATTGGTTTGAGGATTAGATGTCAGATTACTAGTAAAATGAACAAACACGGTTTATGTTTTAATGGAATTTGTGCTTTACCAGATAAGGAAGAACTGGCTGAGACCACTGAGACATTGGTGGAGTACTCTTGTTTGTGATGATGATAACATATTATAAGGAACAAAAGACATCATATACGATGATATTTTTATTTGTTCACAATTTGAGATTCATAGCAAGAGTCCAGTATTTGACTATCCACTCCACAAGGAAACTCTTGACTTTTCAAACTAACAGCTAGAAATGGCCTTTAAAATGCCCCCTTTACAACAGTGACCCCTGGGTGAATGATGATGAGGCTGGATGCTCGGGCCAAAGCCATGTTTTCTGTCTCATCCAACTGCCCCTGTGCACTTTGAGTCCAGAGGTGAGTGAGGAGCAGATGTGATGAAGCTTGTGCTAAATTATCAGGATGAGTTTGGTGGTAAAGGCAGCTGCAGACAGTGGCTAAAGGGTGGGGGTTACTGGACCGGAGGTGGTCAGTGTGGTTTTGGCAGGCCACAAACAGGTTTCAGGAAGTCATTAAGGTCAAAGCAGAGGAGCAGCTGGCTGATGTCCATGTTACCCCTATAGTAGAGGTACAAACCCTTATAATAAGTCATTGGCTTGGTCTGGATGAACTACAATGACTGATCTTAAATCATAATCTATACTGTGTCTGTGACATGTCCTGACCCATAGACACAAGCCTGTGTGCCATGGCATACCAATCAGAAATTAAAATTCATGCATTTGTCACATTTGTTCTTGAAATTGAAAAACAAACTCGGAGTGGCCTATAAAAACAGCTGGTGGCCTTGATAGCCATCACTAGACAGGATTTAGTTTTAAGGAAAAAACTATTAGATAAATTTACAGCCGTCTAGTTCAGATCATAATCAATTGATAGAATGAGTAATCTTATCTGAGTTTGCTTGGTCAAGGAAAGCCCGGGAGGAAGAGAAGGTAAGTCTGGTTTCTTGACTGTAACTGGCGACCCGTGGCGGGCTGCTGTGTCAGGACGTGACGGGGATTTAGAGAGGGCAGCTTCAGCTCATGTGGACACTGTTACCACCAAATGGACATTAATCGTATACAAGGACATAGTGTACTGTCTGGGAAATATTTTATAACTTTATTTCACAGGAAAAACATTAAGAACAATTTCCCTTTTACAATGTTGGCCTGAAAATACATCAGTCAGACTCAAGTGATCGTTTTCCATTTAATCGGACAGGTAAACTCAATGTTTTGGTGCAGCTTTTCACATGATAGATCGTCATTGACACTATGGTACATTTATTCACTCTTCCAGACTGAAAAAAACGCCTCTGTTAAAAAATCTAAAGGGTACTGGTAGTAACACATTTGAATGATTCTTTGTCCAGGGGTAAATGGCTTGTTGTAGGACTGCACAATTTTGAAAAAGAAATAAAACATTTTATTGCAATTTTATGACAATTATTATTATCACTGTTATTAATATGTTGATATTGTTTAAAACCAAGGTTCAGTCCACAACACTTAAAAAACAAATTAATACTTCACTATTAACCATCTCCACAAGAATCACATGCCTTTCAGAACATGTTTGTAGAGGGTAAAACTACAAGGTAAGCAGTTATTTACATATATTTTGTTTGCATTTCACCTAAAAATTGCAATTTCTATTCGTTTACGATTATTGTGCAGCCCTATTGTCCATTGAGTTGCAAAACCGTGATAATGTGCTGGTAATGTGTTCATTTATTGACCATATTGTACCATGTGTATGTTTGGCCCTATCTTGGATGGAAAAAACATTCTTTAGAAAGTTCCTGTATGGAGTAAGTAATCCAGGTTTACACAAAAAACAAACAATAAAAATTAGACACAACAACAACAACAAAACTTATTTGAAATTTGTGTCTTAGAGCAGAGCCTCGAAACAACACATTGAACTGACACATACTGCACTTGAAGACAAAAAAACGTATTAAGTAAACCTGAGAAAATGAGAGTGAAGATTGTAATTTACCACGTTAAAGGTAACTTTTTCCTTGGTCCATTTATGAAGTTTTCTGAAAATTCTCTTTTGGTATTTTGCCTACAAACTGCAAACCAACAAATAGAACTATATAGATGGTGGTAACTAAGTCCTTTTTCAATCCAAAGTCTGTTTTTGTATGTATGTGTATATTGCATAACCGTGGCCCACAAAGAGACGGCTGCTGTGTGAATGGTAATCGCCTTAAGGTAAATTGCTCCTGTCTTCTTTTCCTCTCGCCACATTGCCTCCTCCATGTTGTTGTGTTGTAGCATTAATTAGATTTAGCCTGCCCAGAGTAAATCAAAGTGTCTGACAGAGGAAGCAGGAGCGAACGAAATAAAAGTAGGAAATGCAGCTGGATGAAATATGTCCATCTGCAGCATCCATTAATCACACCCACTTTGTATAAGTTGAAGTGCTGTCAAATAATATATTAGTCACACCTTTGGGCTGTGATTAATCATGATTCATTTTTAAATGAGCTTTTTTGTGTTTTTTTCATGTGGGGCCCCAGCCTATTCTTATCTATGGACGTTTACCGAATCAGCTATAGACAATAAGACAATTTTTCATCAAATAAAAACTGTTTTACAGAACGAGGTCTGTAGCACACCTTTACGAGCTGAACTCTGTCGATACTGTCAATTGTTTTTTGTAATTTATGGGATTCTCCATGCTTATGTCTGCAGCTCACTCTCTGACTGCAGGCTGCGTCACGATCACTACAGCCCACTTTCTCCATCCGCTCTACTCTGCCCTGCTCTGTCAAACAGGATGTCAAAACAGAAGTGCGATTAAACTGCGCTAATTTATCAATAATGCGTGAATTATTTTTAATTAATTGCATGCATTAATGAGTTAACGCTGACAGCTCTAATAAGTAGTAGAAGTTATTTGCTATGGAGCTTCACTATATAAAATTCCGGATAACTATTTTGAATGTTGCAGTAATGGTATAATAACCTGCAATATTGATAGTCAACATGTAATCAATAAAACAAAACTCAACATAAACAAAACTGCGTCTAGTTCCCCTTTAAAGAGATGAGAGTATGCGCTGCCCAGGAACTATTTCTTCTTTGGCCTATTAATAATGTTATGATATTATGACAATTACTGTTAGAGCTACATTGCTAAGAGACAAAGAACACAGTGTGTAGAACAAAAGCTCCCTTCACAGGTAACTAGCTAAAATTTTAAGTCAATTCGGACTAAATCCTATCTAACTTTTTTTCTTTTATTAAATTAACCAAAGTCTTTTGTTTGTACAATTATTCTGCAAAGGCAAATAGTACAATACAGTATAATACAGTTGAGATATGTAGTTCCTTTGACCATCAGTATCAATATAGAATGTCACAGGCTCTATACTACAGTAGCTTTCATCAAAGTTAAAGGTGTAGTCCGTAAGAAATAAAAAAAAAAAAATGCTTCTTGTTGTCTGTATAGTTTGTAGAGGCCAAAGGTATCCATGCGCTGAAAGCTGGATTCTTGCGAGATTTGTAGGTTTCCAAACCCACAAAAATCCATCTTGTACCCCGTTGATCCGTCTGATCGACTCCACTGGTGGGGCGGACCAATCGTGTGGCAGTATTGCCGTAAATAGGCGGGCTTTAGGTTCCTTGTTTGGCTACGTCCCATAATTATGACAGATTACCTACTTTACGTCATAGAACATGGTCAGATAAAGCACTTTTTTCACACCTATAAGTTATTGGTTAAATCAATATTAAACTTCAACTAATCTAAACCAGAGCAAAAAATAATAATCTTATTTGCAACACTGTTAGAGTTGGACAGTTGGGCAATGTTATTGTTACAACCTTAGTTTTTGGGAAACACAAATATTTTTTGATACGTAATTTGTAATATTTGGTTTCCTGTATGAATAAAGTAATATGGTTCAATCTTTGTGTTGCAGGAGACCAATTCCTTGAAGTCCACCAATAAGATCTGCCGACAGCTGATTTACCACCTGACGCCTCACTCCAAGTGGACGAAACGGAGCGTGCCCAGGAGAAAGTCTCAGGCCTGGTGAGTCTAATCACTGCCTCTCACATCCATCCCAGGGCTAAATGTCCACTCAGCTCCCTGACACAGCCCAGAGAGAAACAGACACCATTTAAGAGAACGCCTCCGACCAATTCAGGCACAAAATAGGCTTGTGTGTCTTTACCGCCATTAGCAGCAGGACTAGGGTTGTGAGTGATCGGAATTTATGTCAATTGGCTTATCTGGGAAGATCGTTGAATTCAGCACAATTTTTACTTTAACAATGCCAGTGTTTATATTATATACAATAGTTTGTATTATAGTTTTTGTAGTTTTTTATGAAAACACTGACAGCAGTAGTCATCTGTGTAAGACAGATGATAAAAACAAAATAGTAATCTTGGCTTAGTAAAATTGTGATATTATATTTTTGCCATATTGCCAACCCCGAAGCAGGAGCATTATGGCAGCTTGTAGACTGAAAACGATTGGCACTCAAACTTTGATTTTGGTTACTTCTGCAAAATGAGTGCGCATGTAAACTTTGGAATCGTTTACATTACATTTTACATAAATAGAATGTAATTTCAGCTGTATACTGTATATTGTTTTGTATTGTTTACTGATTTTACTTTAAAGACATTGACACCCACTTAGCAACAGGTCTTTTGTTGAAGCTGTTAAAATGTGAGATGTAGTAAAAATGACCCAGAATCTTTAGTAAAGATAAAGTACAGAGTTAGCAGATTAGGAGTTATCTTGGATCACGATGAAGGTCTATTGTTCTTCTGCAGACGGAACGAGCCACAGTGCTTGAGCCACGAATCCTATTGAAATCTGTGAACTTACATAGAGAACTTGTATTGATACTGAGCTTGTACAGCGGACACATTTTGATTCTGACTGAAAATGGTCAATACATTTTAAACCAAGTACTAAGTGAAATGCAGCCACTACAGTTATCAATATACACAATTCAAAACTCTGGACCACCACATCACTATTTGACAGCTCTGGATTGGAGCTCTTAACAATTCTTATACACTGATATTTGAGTCTGTTATTGTGATCCTCTACAACCAGCCACCGTTTTCCCTCGTTCTCAGATGTTGCCACTAATTTGTTATTCACACAACATCTATTATTAATGCAATAAAAACAGCACTTTATTGCAGCCCTATTATAAGCCACAGTCCAAACAGTCTCCCTAATGAAGAAACAGGTGAAGATATGAAACAGCCTCTAATGAAGATCTCTAGGCTCCCTCTCCCTCAGCAATTAACCCAGATTGAAAGATTTTTTGACAGCTTGAGTTAACTTCCCACTCTGGTCTCTGGGTTGTTTGGAAATAACACTCAGCACGCAGGCACAACACAGACTTTCCCTGTGTGCTCATTAGCAAGCTCTGTCTTCCACCGCTCTCTCTGCAACAGACCAGCTTTTACTATATCAGAGTTTATTGTTAAAGGGGATTTATTATGCATGAAGTGGGTAATCTCTCAATAACTATTATTTTACTTTAGTTCCTCCCCAGGCCTCTACAACAACGTCAGATCAGACTTTGTTGGTTACCACATATAGACAGAGGTGGGTAGTACTCAGTTACATTTACTTGAGTAACTTTTTAAATACATTCTACTCCATAGAGTAGCTTTACTGCACAATACTTTATAATTTTACTTGAGTAATAATGTTTTGAAGTAACTGTACTCTTACTTGAGTAAAATCTTGTAAATCTAGAAAGAGTACTTTTACCACCTCTGTGTGTCATGGAAGAACAGCTTTATGTGAAAAATGTGATGATGTGGAAATTCTGTTCCTTGTGCCTTAATTAAAAAAAATATCATTTACGTTTTTAGTTTATCTTTTGAAAATATCCAAATCTGTTTATGATATTTTTATTAATTTTTTTGTCAGATTACCACAAAATTAAACAGATTATCTGACATTTTGCTCAGTTTTTTCACCAGTACTTTTCTACTCTTACTCCAGTAATTATGTGAATGAGTACTTTTTACAACACATAACATTATTTTGAAGTAACAGTATACTTGCTTGAGTAAAATTATTGTCTATCTACCGACCTCTGCGCTTTATTTTACTCCCTCTTTTGGCTTCTACAGACTGTCTACTTTAAATCATAGAACAGGTTCATTTTTAAGCCTTTTTATACATTTTTTTTGTTTGTTTTGTTTTGTTTACGTTTTCCTTATTTTCGGAAATTACTACACATTTAAGGGACTTGTTCCCCCTAGTAGCCATACACAACTACAACTAAATCACACAATGAGACCATCTGCATCTCAGCACGTAAGATTCCTCAAACATGCTTGAATGAAACAAAGTGCTACTCTGTATATGAGGGAACATTATGGAAAGCAAAGAAAAGTCAATATAGCATAATAGGACCCCTTTAAATGAAATTATTGCCGCCTGATTATTCACAGAAGATTCGCTAGGTTACAGTGGGAATGGGCAGTGTATTGATCTTTTCATCAGAGCCCAATCGCCTGGTTTTAATGCCTCTATCTCAATGCTGTTTGGGGCAATGGAGACACGCTTTCTCTTTCATTTTGAAATGCCTTTCTACGCATCGATTTTCTCGTCTGTTTTCCTGTGGGCTTCTTTATTTCTCCTCTCCTTCTTGTGAGAGTCCATTTTGTTCAACAGTTGCCACACAGAGCGGTTCTGCAGTTTGAGTCGAGGCTCTGGGGAGACACTGTCAGACGGGGGGGGAGGCATCACTGCAAAGCCGCACTATTATAAACCAAGCATTTGCATGTTTCCGATCGATTTGAGCTCTATATATTGAAGAATAAGTGCATTTTTTAACTGTTAATATTTGTATTCTGAGTCTTTTGCAAACTCTCATAACAAGTGGTTCTCTGAGCTTCAGGACTGCAACCATCAAATATTCATGCCCTTCTTGCTGCAACCATCTTAATTTATCCTGGCTGGGGACTGGTGGGATGGGTTCATTGGCTTGTTACCCCTTGGGTCATGTCTGAATGGTTATGATTAGATAATGTTGGCCTTTCTAATATCTCAAATCAGTCTCTGACCTCTGGCATCAACAAGGCATTTTTAGACACAGAACTGCCACTCACAGGATATTGAGTTCAAACTGTTCTCTTTAATCCCTAAACATGGAACCTCAGGGTACCTCACAATTCAATATGATACACGATACATAGCTCACGATACCAATATTATCACAATATGGCGATACTATGATAATCAATATATTGCCCATAATAACCTACAATATATCACTGTTTTTAAAGGAACTAATACATTTAAACTGTTTTTCAATAAATGTATAGTTTTAATGAAATACAGTTCATTTAATAATTAGAACGATGACTGCTTCATCTGTATCTCGCAAAAAAATCAACTCTCAAAATGAAAAACTAGTACAGATATATTTTTATTTTATCAATATTTGGTCCCACCCCGAGTAAAAACCCCACTAGATCATGAATTCCAGGTTTGTCTTAAACATATGCGCATCAACAAATCCATTAACTTATACTGGTCACTTCTAGCAGGCAGAAATCAAGTAGAAATGCTCAGAGAATTGGATTTCTCTCTCTGTTATTCTCTATATAATCCATGCGTCATAATGTAAACTTCATTACTGCAGCTATATTTTTGCTAACCCTGCAAAGCTTATAAACAGGTGGTTTCATATCATGCTGCAGCTGTAGTTGCCCCCAGCTCTCCTCCAGAAGTATTGCCAGATCTGTGGATTTGTTAATGTTATTGTAATTGGTATCGAATTTCATATTAATGAGCCTTATAGTTTTCCCCGCTATGCTAAAATTGCCCTTCCAGCACATCTGACTGAAAGAAGATTGAACTCGGTTTGCAGATGCTATTTGATTACTCATCTTTATAATTGGTGCAAAGCTCTCAGGATGAAACTGCAGCAGTAGAAATGATGTGCCCTGTTGTTCCAGCCTTCAGTCATGGAGTTTATGAAAACATCAACCATGTTTAATGCGGCAAAAGTCAAACCTGCTGGCGCACTGTAGGAGTTAGTCACCCATGAGTTCAGCATCTGTGTAAAAATAATGTTGTTAAAGGTGTAGTCCGTAAATTTTATAAAATGCCGGGTTCTATGATGTAAAGTATGTAGTCTGTAGTCTGTAGAGGCCAGCGGAGGGAGTAAAGAAAAACTCAACTGTTGGTCAAAGTGGTAACTAAGTCTGAGCTGATGTTGCTGTAGTGGCCAGGCCTTGTACTTTGACTCCGTTGATTATTACATGGCTAAGAAACAGATGAAGAACAAGCAGTTACCATTGGCCCCTGTGGAGAGGTCACATCCCTACACCCCAGGACCTGCCTCAAAGAAAGACTTCTATTTTCCTAGGGGAGGGACTAAATCGAATTCATAATTATGACGTATGACCTTTGTTACGTCATAGAACAGATCTATTATTTATTATATATTATCTTTTAGGAAACTTGCAGACTACACCTCTAAATGTTGATAGATTGTGAGCATTTAGAATTGAGATCACATTATATGCACCTTAATCCGGCAACGTGCGTCCAGTGGCTCAGAAAACATGATATACATTGTTTATTGTGCTTCAGAAGAGAATACAATCAATGTATTTGTTGTTGAAAGTTTAAAGACTGAAGGTTTGACTAATGGCAGTCGAGTTTTACAAGTCATAATAATAATAATATAATGTAAATTGAGTTGGTATCTTGCTTGATCAGACATGCTATACCTGCAAAATATAGTTAGTTTCAAACAAAGTTAAAATGCATTTTTTATCTCCAATTTATTATGGTTTCCAGGGTAACATAAATGCAGGTGCCATTTATTCATTATTGTGTGGAATAAAAAATTCAGGGCTCACAGATTATATGAGTTTTAATGAGGAAATGTTATACAGACACAGTTAAAAGACTGGGAGACTTGATAAGATGTAGCTTTCTCCCAATGCAAAGCTTCTATATATTTTTAAAAATCTGTCTCTCACATCATATTAACGTGTTTTAGATTTAGTGGTCAATTTCAATATAAAACCCAGTGCTAACAGGCTATTAGTGTGAAGTCCATTCTTTGGCAGCTCTGCCCTATCCAGTGACCTGTCTTCTTCTGCAGACGTCTGTCTCTTTAAAAGCACTTGGAAACTCCTGGAGAAGAACCTTATGTCATCCTTGCACTCTGAATTAGACACTGATGAGCCCAACCCAGTGAAACGCTGTCTCGGCTGCTTCTAAAGACATAACTATATTTGGAAATGTTTCTAAAAGCCTGTATAGATAGAGTTGACATGCGTGTGAATACTTTTTTATTGGTAATAACTCCAAACTTTGAATGCAGCACAGACCAATTTACTTGAATTTTTAGTTGAATTTTTGTCTCACATAGAAGACTACTGCTATCACATTTTTAACTCCAAATTCAAGGTACATCCAATCCAATGTTCATCATAATACAATACTTTCACTTTTTTATGAATATGAACTATGGCATTGTTCCAGTAAAAGTGATCGTGAAGAGCAGAGCTTAAATGAACGTACTGTTTCATAATTCAACCATCTTCTCAGAATAACAGATTCACTATCGCCATATCAGCCACCCCTATCCTAGTAAGACATTTTAAATAATGCTTGCCAATAGAACTTCCTCCCCTGGCCTCTATACCAACATCAAATAACAAAGAGTGGTTTCATGTTGCAGTAGAAGCCAGTATTATGGCTAATTTACATCATAAAATATAGTCATTTCTCAGCAGAGTTTACCCATGTTTAGTAAACCGATCAGAAACACTAGACATGACACTAAAAAGCCACACGTGCATACACACAGCTTTGTTTTTAACCAAAAAATCATGTTAGTAAAGTTTGTATGTGACACAACCAACATAACACATGCCGCTGCGACTCATAAATGGCCCCTGATTGGTCCAGCCGCAAAATCGTAGAGAAATGATTCTCTATGAGTCACCAGACTTTTCCAGAACAGATGCACATTTCATTTACAGTAGCCCTACAGGAGTTTTAACCACAGTGCCATGTGTCATAACTCTTATGTGACCCATTTTTCCAACCAAGTCAAGCCTGAAGGTGTGCCCCAGCTCACTCCACCTCTGACAAATCCACAAGGTCATCCTCTGTGGACACGGCAGAAAAATAGCTAGAAAAGTTTACTTTGTGTGCTCAATTACACATGGTTATTCTTTTATTTTTTGCTTTGTATCTTTTCAAAGGTAAGGTATCCCAGTCTCATACTTGTGCTTTCTGTTTGACCTCTATGTGTTTAACACTACACTTACAGATATCCAGCCGCCGTCTTCAGCTGTGAATAATTAAAGGCTCCCCGCTGCCACAGTAGCATGAGTGGGCGGAGGAGAGGTATCCTGCGCGCTCATCATCAGGACAGAGGGCAAAAATAATAACAGGAAATTAGATGGGAACAGGTCATAGGCAAACATCGTTTTCAAGTGGACTACTGTATAAGACCATAAACATTGTAATAATCAATGTGAGGGTCCAGGGCTGCGTATATATGTACCAGAAATAAAGTTAATAAAGTGTAGTGCCTATAGTATATTTTTTTTAATTTTTTGGAAGAACCTGATGCTGTGTTTATTGTTATTTTTTTCTGTTGTCTTTCTCCAAATTGACATCAACAAAAACATAACTTTATAAATAAAGCTAATTTAAACTGCAGCAGAGCTTAAGATGCTGAGGTTCTCTTTGAAGACTAGGATGAAGTGGATCAGAAAGTACAGTCAGTATACAAAATATTATATTATTATGTCTTCTTTTAACATATTTAGTTATATGGCATATTATTATATCGGCGAAACAGGAGTTTTGGCGATGTTATGGAAGCGCGTCCGCAGAGTCTGCGCGTCCGCAGAGTCTGCGCGTCCGCAGAGCCTACATGTGAACTCGATAACTGAAAAATGATCTGACGGATCACTTTCAAATTTTATACACAGGTATATCTCATGAAGACGCCAAACTGGATTGAGTTTGGTACATCTACGATTAGAGTTAATTGAGTAATTGAATGATTGACCTAAAGCTGTGAACCCAAACCCTAAATACATTTTTGCTGTTAAAAAAAAAACTACTCTTGAGTTTTGATCAAATAAAATGTAATTAAAAGTCAAACTTGTATAAAAAATATTGATACCACAATATTCAACATGACCATTGAATATCAAAGTCTCAAATATATGCAAACACTGACCTAAGATTTCTGGTATGGTCTTCTATTGAAATGTGTGCTAAAGGTTATAGGTGAACTATTAGGATAATGAACACAAAAATATGAATTACTTCTCTCTCCTCAAATGTGGGGCTTGATACAGATCACTTCACAATCAAACCCCCAGTCTGTTTCTGAGCCCTGAATTTTAATGTTGGTTTTATAACCGTGCCTCCTCATAGTATCGCAGCAGCAGACTCTCTCTACTCCTCCATCATGTACAGTTATATAATGGAACTGTTTCTATGCGTTTATTTTCCCTTTTCTCCAGTTTGTCACATCGAATCAACTCAGGGTGAATTTATAGCTCACGCATGGAGTACATTTTGCGTGTATATGGCACGGCTTTGGAATCTTTGGCACAGCCTTCTGCAAATGTGCTTTTTTAATCTTTGGTTAAAGTCACATATTATTAGCGGTAACTCATGTCACCCCATGTGTCGAGATGCATGTGTATTTCTGGATTTCCGCACACAAATAACCAGTTAACATTGCTTTTAAAAAAATCTAGGAAGCGAATTTTTTAAATATCTTACAGGTTGTCTATTCCAGCAACTATGGGTCTTAGACGGGGTACAGTCTGGACAATGACCGGTTAGTTGCAGACAACTATTTTTTTAGTTTATATTTTTATGTGACATTTGAAACTATGAAATTACTTTTTAAGCTCATTACTGTACAGTGCCCATTCTCGTAGGAAGATATCCCTTGGTCAAAGCTCTTGTGGCACATTTGTGTCAAAGCGGCCCTTGAGAGCTGGGTGATGCAGAAGCTGGGTTAACTGTATTCAAAGTCTCTCCACTAATTGTCTGCAGCAAATGACTCATAGCTTGGGCTGCCACATAAGCTACTTTTAAACCAGAATTGGCTTTTTAGAGATCAACATTTTTGTGCACATGTGCTGTCCTTGGCTGACAGTTTGCCTGCTATGGCGTCAACAATAAATCTTTCTTCATACTTTGAAGGAAGTCATACAGATCTCAAAAGACGGCAAAAAGCCCTGCACAGATCAGAGCTGCAGTACGTATACCCCATTGACAACACACAATAGAGCACGCTTTAATCAGACCATGCACCAAATGTTTCACTGAAATTTAATCCAAATCCGAATGAGCTTTTGGGGCTATTTTTTCCTTCCCAGAAACGGTTCCATTATCCCTCAAGAAAATGGAGGACATTGGTTGGAAAAGCACTCCTCACTTTCATGTTTCACACAAAAGCCCACAGTATTAGCAGGGGGTACTTATAGCTGATGGTTTCTCATTAGAGGCAAACTGATGCAAAAGTTAATAAAAATGCTTCAGAGACCCACACAATTCAATGTTTTCACAATGTTATTGACTGTGTTACATACAAGGCCACCATTGGTTGCTAAAAAATATGACATTTTGGGAATTAGATTTAGATTTTATGATGAATTCTATAACTTATATGTCATAAAGGGCTAAACCTAAACAATGCCCAGTTAGTTGCCAGGCTGAACTTAGAAATACAACTAAACTCGTATTTAATATGCTTCAAAACAGAGTTATCATTTAGCTATACATGGATGTTTTTGGTTGGTGGGAGGAAGCCAAATAAACCCACAGTAACACGTCGGAGGACATGCTGACTACAGATTGTTGACATAAATAATGTCTACAAAATATCTTCAAAATTGTCTCCAAAACAGGAACGAAGTAGCATATATTAACTGCATTTGCAAAATCATCAAAAATATTCTTCCATACATCCAAAAGCACTCACATAATCTTTTCTTAGCTCTCTTCTCAGGTCTTGCATACACCCCAGTAGGCTCTCCCACGACCGGACCATGTATAAAACTCATGCCCACTGGCGAAACACTTGAGATCGATGTGAGGAATAAACAGGTCAAGACCAAAGCGTTGATGAAGCAGACATTGATCCGACCCGTCTCTGGAGTCCAAAGAACTGCCTCTACATCCAATGCTTTTCAAGTACTTTTTATTTCATTTTGTCAAGTGTCTCATTGCACACTCAGCACAAACAGCATCTCACGGTTCTCACCGGATCTCACTGATTTCCAAATGCAGAATGCTAAATATGCACACAAACAGTACAATATTATTTTATCATCAACATTCACTATAGCAAACATTTTGATTTAGGGAGATACAGTTCGTCCCCTTAGAATTACATGGTTCTGTCTATGTTATTTACATATTCCTATGTTTGGATACATGATCTTTATAATATTAAGTGTCTTGTTGAGTTTTTGAGCTTTTTATTGGCTATGTCAAAATTCAGAACGCAGATAGAATCATGGTGTACAATGTTAACTGCTCATGTGGTAAAGGGAATCTCACAGTAACGGAACGCGTGTGTAAGCTCACACCTCCTGCAGCCCGTGTGTATTACTGATTCATGAGAGTAAATGAAGGGGAACCGCCGTTGGATGTGGGCAGACACTTTACAAGCTTTTAACTCACCCCAGAGGCACAGTATTGAAGGGTTAGGAGATTAAAACAAGTGTTATTCTAAAGGTTTTTTTATTTATTTTTAAATGGACCACAGTGTATTAAAAGCTGAAGTAGTAAAACAGAGACCATGATAGAGAACCAGTTGAAAGCATGAGTATTATTAGCTTTGATATTAGGATTAGCGTCAGCATTTACATATCATTTTGACCTGGCCTTCCCTAGTAACGCATTGTGTGAATACACAATCAATATATATCAAAATGTTTGCTTCTATTTGTCTATTTGTGCAGTGTTTCTCTATGAGGTGATGTAGCCAGATTTGATCACATTCACCAACCAGCCAAAGAGAGCATCTGTAACTCAAAACCACCTTCGATAGATACGCTATCTGCCAGAGTTGAGCCATCTTAATAATAAAGCCTGGGACATTTCAAATACAATACTTGAGTTTGTAAGAAAACATACAAAAAAATACAGGTAAATAAATAAATAAACTAACAAACGACCAATTACAACCAACTTTTGGGTTCTGATTGACAATCTATTGACAATCACTGAACTCATTATACCTATATTTACAGACCATTTACTGAATACTGTATTGAAATCGTTTCTATGTTATTTCACATTTCACTTAGACATGTTCCAGATATTTTAATAGAAAATCAATCTTTTCTTACTTGATGAACCATTAACATAACTGCTACTCCTTGATTGATGCTTTGAATACAGACAGACTCTAGGGATCCGATTCTGTCAATCCCACTGTAAAGAGAACCTCTCATTAGGAGGTATATTGTCTACATTTCTCTTGACCTTTTTTGTGTTTTTGATCTTTTTGGCTGCAGTGCGTTTCACCAGCCTTAGCCCCAGCTGTTTTGACTCCTTTGGGCTTTACATAACTATAGCAGAGACCCTTGTTCGTGGGTAAAAGTTAACAACATCCCAGAGGACAAAAACAATCCATGAAAGCAATTAGACAGTGTGCCCCGATCCACATTCAAGCATTCAATAGTTTGACACCCTTATTAGATTCCTCAAGTTGTATCCGCTTGCTCCCAAGGAAGTCTATACATGGATTTTCTGCGTTTAAAGAAGTCGGGGGACATGTTGCCACTGTTACTCTGTTCTTTGAAGATACCGCAAAGATACATGAGAATAAATATGGCTGCCTACGAGCATGGCAGCTACATCAGAGGTTTATATGTTGCTGTATGGCCAGCCGAGAAGCACGTGGGTGGATGTATGGTGTTTGAAAGGAAAGTCAGTCTCTATCTCGTTAAATGCACATTAGAGCCCACCCTCTCCTTGTAACACCCACTCAGCCCCATCCCGCACCCGGCTCTCTGTCTTTTGATGGACGACAAACACAAAAAAGCCATTGCTCGGGTGCTAATATATGCTCAGGTGGGAGACGGCAAATCAGGGACATCCCTCTCTCTGAAGTGTGGCCTCAGCAACAAAAGCCAATCTCAGCTTAGAGTAGATTTAGACGTCCTGCACTTTGCATATTGGTCCATATATCAGCTAGTAATGGAAACAGCTAGTAAAAGAACATGCAAACTCCACACAGAAAGAAGCCAGGCCTGTGAATCAAACCCATTGAACATTGAGGTACATAGCTTTTTATATTTCAGGTTTTTGGTGATGCATACATATGTGCTCATGATGCAATATATTATGTACATATATCATAATACTGCATAAAGATGATGTAGAACTAACAGTATTATTTTGGATAATTTTACCTGTATACTTTTCCACTACACATACAAAATTTAATGAAATACATTTATTAATATTTTTTTTTATAAGTATTGCAACATAATTATATCGGCGAAACAACGATATTATGGACTCAGGTCGGTCGGTGTCAGATCCTAGCTGTGAACGCAATAACTCAAAAACGAATTGCCGGATCAGTTTCAACATTTGTACACAGATGCATACCATAAAGACGCCGAACTGTATCGATTTGGGTACTTTATATTCATATTAATTGAGTAATTAATTAATTATGGGCCAAAACTGTGAATGCAATAACTTAAAAAGTCTTTGCTGGATCTTTTTCAACTGTTGCACACAGGTACATATCATGAAGATGCAGAACTGGATTGAGTACATCTTCGATTAATGAAAATTAAATAATTCACAAATTAATGTTTTGATGCACTTTTATTGAGCCAATAATCCTGCTGAACATAAACGAAATCTCATGAATGTTGTCACATTGATCCGGGCAATTGTATACTTAATGTA
>JAVQKC010030340.1:0-20602 GCA_036025475.1 Philypnodon macrostomus | reverse complement strand
GAAGGCATCAAAACTTAATTAACACATGTGGAAATACAACAACAACTGAAAATACGCCTTATATTCTAGTTTCTTCAAAGTAGCCACCTTTTGCTCTGATTACTGCTTTGCACACACTCGGCATTCTCTTGATGAGCTTCAAGAGCTGAAATGTAGTCACCTGAAATGGTGTTCACTTCACAGGTGTGCCCTGTCAGGTTTAATAAGTGGGATTCCTTGCCTTTTCATGAAAATAAAGAAAACTCATTGAATGAATGAGGTGTGTCCAAACTTTTGGTCTGTACTGTATATTAGTACCCAATATGCAACCCCCTATAGAACAACCTGCATTTGATAATACTTTTTACATACTCTAATCAAGAATGTTGGTTCTTGTCAAAATCACTCAAATCCTTGTCCTCATTTTCCTGCTTCTAACACAAACTTTGAAGACACAATGTTCATTTGCAATGTTCTACCTTATACAATATATCCCATCCACTAACAGGTGCCAAGTCAGTGGTCATAATGTTATGCCCGATCAGTGTATAATTAATATATTTAATAATTATTTGTTGTAAAATGCAACAGGTTTAGAATATCTGGGTAGGAAACTTAATACAGTTTTGACACTTCAATGTTTGCTTTACCTTGTGCTGCTCTGTTGTCCTGCTCTGCTCTTCTCTTATTAGGACGCTCGCTTTCCCTTCAACTGATTCTTCACAAAATGCTTGAACGCTACACTTTGCTCAAATCAAAATGTTTTCTCAAATACTTTATGTAGCAAACAAAAACATCAATCATACTATCAAAAACGTATGATTGTATAACTGCATGACTCATATTTTTGTTTTGTATAAACAGTAGTTATTTCCCTTAAGGCTCCCTGTTATCAACCTCACACATATACAAACAGTGGATTTACTCACAAACAGAACACTTCTAGAGCTCTTCGTGCCTATCGATTGTGTCCACATATTTATGGTCTTTGCAAATGGCTGGTGAGGTAAACTCCATCAGATATTCACAGCGACTTGGCTCTGAGGTAGACATCACAACTGTGTCTTTTCCACAAGTTAACTTCACCTGAAATAGAAAGTGATTATAGGCCTTTGTGATTAATGCGGGTTTAATTGTAGGTAAGAGGTGAGAAATCTTACAGTGGTGGATCTGTTGGGACCCTGCCAGCAGCCTGTTCCATGCTCATACTTCATCATGGAGTAGACGTCATCATCGGGACCTGCCCACTTGCCCCATGTCCTGGAATAATACATTTAAAAAGATGAGTCAAGATGATACCACAGTTTGAACAAAACACAGATCAAAAATAAGCTTAAACCTACCCAAGGTTAGTTTCTGAACCTCCATATTTGGGTTTCTGTGATACTCGGTTGAATGGACAGAGCTTGTAAATGTACCTAAAAAGTGGGGAAAAGTTAAGAGTTTTTTTTTTTTTTAACAAATTGCATTTAGTAAAGTCAATTCCCTACAGTCATTGGCCACTTAATTAGATTGTTCCCAATAAAGTGCCACTTTATTGGGAACAATCGAATTATATGACTTCATGTTTTGTCCTCTTGTGTTCTCTTCTGCAGACTTAGATGTAGCGAGAGTTTACCTGAGCTAATGTTGCCTGCAAAGTTGTGGCCCAAACAATTATACCATGTTCATTCTGATGCTTGGTTTCAACTTGATCCAAAACATATGTGCATCAATAAATCCATTGAGCCAATTAAGTCTATCTAATAAAGTGCCCAGTCAAAGTGCTGTCAGAATATACTTACTCGCTAGTGGTCAACTCATAACACTGGCTATAAAGGTATCCAAACTCAGCACTGGGCCCAAAGTCAAAGGAGATTTCTTTTTCAATGTTTCTGTAAGCAAAAAATAAAAGACACAGTTGTCCTTACAGATCAGGTCAATTTGCTAAAAAGCATATTAAATAAGCAGAAGTCACCCATTGTACCTTTTAATAGTCAGCACAAAAGTTAAAGACAGTAATTCGATAACCATCAGTGATTGCATTAGTGTCAGAAAAGCCTCCTTTAGATTCAGACAGAGTACTTACATGATCTGATCATCCACTTCCCGGAGAGCTCTCTCAGCCTCATCAAATTCATCTCTGGCTTTCTGGGCGACTGGAAACAAGATTAAATTTTTTTTTTTTTTTTTTTTTTTAATAATTTCAAACCAAAAGAGGTACAACAACTTACTTAAAAGACTATGATGCTCTATTTGTTTATTATTTATTCTGAATTGGTGAAAATAATTACTTGACTTGTTAAATGTCAAGCTAATAAGTATGCAGCCACATTTTCCCTGATGTTGAACAGTCTGACTCACACAGCTGAGTCATTTAGTTTTATATGCCTACCGTCAATGAGCTGCCGAGTTTCTTCGTCGTAGGGTGGCATGGTTCCGTCCTCGTCTTCATCATCCTTCTTTTCTTGGGTGTGCGTTGCAGGAGGTCGCTGCATGTCAAAAGCAAACTTAAGTGAGTCACAGGCAAAACTCAGGAGCGGTACAGCAGCAGATGTTTAACAGAGAATCTCATAAAAACTGTTTACTTTGTAGTCGCGTTCATCCGATTCATCGTCATCGTCTTCTTCATCCTCCTCATCGTCGTCTTCGGGGATGTCATCGTCAGGGTATGGCTCGGAGTCAGTGTCAGCAATTGGCTCCTTGGTGTCCTCCTGTGGTGTTTCTATGGGCTCGGGAGTGTCTGCTTTGGCCTAAAGGTAAATAGATCAAAAGGACAGACAGGAGAAGTTTTATTCCCATCAGTACAGAACTCTGAGAAAACACTCAACACATTGTGGAGGCACTGAACATTTGAGTGAGTGTTCCAATGTATGAGTTGTTGGTATAATATACAATGATGAAGTTTAAGATAGGGTTATCAGCAAAAACAAAATCAGCTTCTACAGACAGATGTGGATGAGAGAAAGAATGTCTGGCTATCAAAGTAAAGGAATGTGAATTATAAAAAAGGTACAGTATATGGACAACATGATATCTCACAGTCAAGGGTTTTACAAATGCATGTATTCAGTCAAAACATCCCACCTCTGAAATGTACTTTTCTTTGATGCTATTCCAAACTGTCTCAAAGGCAGCTTTATCAACTTTGTCCACTCCTCCCAACAGGCCCTACAGAAAGCACAAATTCTGTATATTCACTTTTAAGTATTTGCATTTGACGACATCTTCCTCAACTGTAGTGTTATTTTAAGATAGCAAACAGAAAAGCGGGTTACCTGAGCTTCTGCTTCAGTGAAAGAGCCGTCTGAATCTGGGTCAAGCTCGGAGTGAGTAAGAAGCTCAGCCCCAGACACACTGTGGAAAGCAAAACAACTTTGTTTCCGAGTTTTTTTCTCCTGCTTAAAAACCCAATGCGTTGCTTGCATCATAAAAAATGCCTTTACAATGTACAATGTTATGTTAATGATTGCTGTTGGGAATTTGGACTCTTACCTGCCATCTTGATCGTCATCCAGTTCAAGAAACACCTCGCCCATTTTAGCTTGATCTTTTTCCATGCGGATGACAGCCTTTTGTTCTGGGAAAAAAATAGTGGAAAAATGTATGTAAAGAATAGATGATTCAACAACTCAGACCTGTTATTTCTTTATCATGTGTAGAAAAAAATAAGTACAACAATGTAAAGCTATAAGCAATTTGAATGCAAACATGTAACAGTAGATATTGATATGGTGTAATTCTTCAATGGTGGCAATTACCTTCCCAAGCCTTTAGATGGCGCTCCTTAGCTTCTTTCTCTGGCTTCTCTGCTGTTTCCTTCACAGATCTCAGAGCCTCCACTTTTGCTTCCAAATCCTTTTTACTAGTTTGAACATCAGTCAGTTTCACCTGTTTATTATTAACACATAAGTTATTTTATCTGAGGACATTTAGAACTGCATTTAATATGTACCTTTTTATCCTCCAGACCCCTTTTGGCCTCTTGGATAAGTTGTTGTTTAAGCAGAAAACCTTCCTTAGCAATTTCTGCCAATTTCTGAAGGCTTTCTCTCTCCTTTCGGCCCATTTCCCTGTTAATAACATTCATTTATTATCTATAGTTATAATACAGTCAGTAAAGTTTAGTTCTTCACTTTTCTTACCTGCAGGTGTTCTGACAGGTAGCACCACTGTTGTACTCATCAGTAGTGTCGCAACAATCTGAAGAAAGAATATTGTCATTAATAATGTTTACGGTTTATTAAACATTAACAAATGTTATATCAGTATAATGGAATAGAACATCTTACCACAAATGCCATCATTAACGCGTGAGGAAGGAATGAATCCAGGTCTGAAACCTGCATTAGTGCAGTGGAAGTGGCCATTGGGACAAGCAGCAGTGCCTGTGGGTAAGAAAAGGACTTGTTTGCGGTTTTTCGTACCTTTTATATAAAATTATACCCATGTGTTACACTCACCTGGCTCATCAGACCCATCCTGGCAGTCACAGTAATCATCATTCACTCTGTTGAATGGGATTGTGCGGGAACCATCCAAACAAGTAAAAGGCTTTCCTTCGTCATAAAATGGTCGTTCTTTAAATGTTTAATAAACAAAGTTGGTCAGTGGTATGTTGCAGTGTATACAATCATATGTACTTTTCTACCACATAGCTACTTGAAAGCTTTATTTTCTTACTTGACAGAGGTACGCCCCTGGGCCGTTGAACTTCCACGGCTGACAACCCTACAGCCAACAGCAGCACCAGACAGTGACAGTACCTTATTGCCATTTTGATAAGACTTTTAGCTGCCTGTGAATAACAATAAAGTTCAAAGCTATTACTAAAGGACGTATGTTATAGAAGAAACATAAACGAATGCGTCTGTGGTGTATCGAATCTGAAAGATGGACAAAAATGTCGACAAGCATCCAGCAATGTTAGCAAAACATCGGATGAATATTAATTATGAACATCATTATAGAGTATTTAAATAAATGAGACGCTACAACCATACATACCTACTTTATCAAGAGGGAAAAGCGGGATTAAAGTAAAATTTTCTTGTTGGTAGGACAAGCTAATGGCTAATCAATGGTCGGCTTCCTTGCTTCCGCAAAGTCTAAAGCGCATGCGCCGTTGTGCCATCGTGATTGGAGGAGATCTTGGGCCTGTTAAAAGTACTGGACGTGGTCTGCAGCCATCTCGTGTCAGACCATCCCCGGACAGCAACTCAGGTACATGTTATAACGATTTCTTGTCTGCTATTATGTAATGACTAAAGCCATGGTTCTCACATTTTTTCACAGGAACACTTGAAATATTTGTCTCTCTAAGTATCATATTGTTGGACTAAAACAGGGCTAAATCAGGACTAACTGAGTCTAAAATAGAGGTTAGGCTAATCAAATGCAGAAAAAGGAATCAATATATAAGAATATAAAAAGATTTCTAATTTCCCTGCACATTTCTAGTGCTGTCACAAATCACAGCAAAAACATACTATAGTGAGAACTTGAAAAACTACACTCAAATATTAACACATTTTTACATTTACTATAAAAATCTTTATTTGTATTTTAACACACTTTACAGTACTGAACAGTGAAATAAAAGAAAAATATACTGATATACTATTGTATTGTTTTATATATAGATGTTTGCTTATAATGCATTTATTCACAAAATGACACCTCAATTCTGTTAAGAGGATAACTTCATAAAAATAATATAATACAAAATAACTTGGACACATTTACACAGTACAGCAAGATCATGTACAATTATTACAATCATTTCATTTGTTTTTCCCCTTGAATAATCTTTCTTTCTTGTGAACAAACACAGAAATTAAAGCCAAGAGAATTATTCTCAAAAAGAGTCAGTCTGTGACAACATAACCTGACAGTAACCCAATGGGAGCCAGCGAGTCCGGCCACCAGGGGGCGTTACGTGATCAGGTTTGTTCAAAGTTACTAAGAAACAGAAGGTGATAGCACTAAAAGAGTTAGTTCTATAAGGACACATTTATTATCTTTGAATAAGTCACAGCCAAAGTGACTACACAAGCATATATTTGACTTTATTAGTCAAAACTTTAAATCTCAAATGGACTTTTAAACTATGTTGATTATGCAGTGAGAAAGGGCAATCACTGACCACTTCACAAACATTGTGTGATTTGGCCCAGTGGATAATAATCAACAAGTGACAGCCACCAAACCACCAGGACGGACTGTACACTACCTGAAACACACAGTCTGCTGAAACCTGATGAAATAAAGTGCTAGTACAAATATTTGATTTGAACAAATGTGGACAATTATTAAAAAAGGAACGTAATGAGGTGAGGATGTGGCCTGCAGTGCTTCAGTGAATCACTTAACAACCTCAAGTGGTTATTTGTCAATCATTATGACTTTGATATATTTCTAATGTACAATCCAATATTACATTATATACAGGAGTGGTAATGCTTATAGCTAGTATCATCAATAGGTGATTTGTTTTCCAGACCAGCCACCAGAATGATATAAAAATAAACTGTACACAAACTGTTCAAAGAAAACACTTCCCTTGGTTTTCTTTTCATCTTAAAAACAATGGCAGCAATCAATCAATTGAATAATTTTCTTAATAAGAAACAATTGCTACAGTATAGTGTTTGTATGGCAATTAAATATTGATGTTTTTGCAGCTTTTGATTAACCCAAGAAGCCGCAAAAACAAAGCAACATCTTAAAAAGCAAAAGGCCGATGCATATGGGAATCGAATATTAAAAAACAGGTGTATTGGTGATCCTGGATTCCCCGTCTGTGTGGTGGCCCTGAGGCGCTACTCCGTCCGGGACAGAGCAGGTCGAACACACAGGCTCCTGTTGCACCGAGCAAGTTACTGACCTGCAGAAACTTCTCTTACCTCGAAGAGAACCACACACAATGGTTTTATTTGTACCCTGTTAAAAACAAACATAGAAAGGAACCTGTGCTTATCAATCTGAACACCATTTAACACAGATGTGAGAAATGACTTGATAACATTAGCCTTCTTCATCTCTTATTTGTTGAGACCACACAAATTATTGGCAAATCAGATTAAAAAAGGCCTCTAAATGAACCCTCATCTTCAGAGTAACCTTCATTTCTTATTTCCTTCGGGTAGTAAACTATAGGATCATTTCTTATTATTACAAAACAAGACATTCTTTGTGCAACAATGAGATGACAGCAGTGTCCCCCTTCTCCCTTGATTTGCAAACGTTGAATGAACACACCGATTTTCACTGAAATAGGCATACAGTCATGATATAAATATTCTAGAATATATTTGAATCTACACTAACAGGATGCATCCTGCATCTGACATTAAGGCAAAAGCATGAAACAAAACAAACATGACTGGGGACTGCCAGACATCTTTTTGGCCAAGTCGCGCTCCTTTTCCCTGACATTCTGCCTCCCTGATTTATAAACCATCCTTCCAAACTCTCTATCTACTGTTTCTCATTCTTTACTTTGGTGAAGTGGTATTTTATGAGAAAACAACACAGTGCACGTGCTATGTGACATGGCAAAGTGGAGATTTTCATCTGCTGATGGCGTAATATTTTACCCTTTAAACTTATTTAGCCAGGGCTAAATAATAAAATATAGGCAAAACTTATGCTTGAAAGCATCACATGGCTTATTCTTACAAAGGTTTAAAAAAAATATTTAAAAATAAGTAAAAGTAATCTGGAAAGAGTCCACTGGCAGTTGTGGAGGTGGCTATGATTGCTCTGCAGCTAGAGTTCTGAGTTATTATTTCACCAGAAGAGCAACAAAGGAAGACTTTACAGCTTAAAACCACAAAAACTGCATGTGTGAGATACAAACCACAATACCATGAACAGTAAAGAGAAATCGCTTACAACAGACAATAAAAAAATTAAACACAAATCAGACACTCCTGTTCCACAATGCATTGCTTCACGACAGCTTCGTCCAGAAGCTGGTGTTTCTGAAAGGCACAGAGCCATCTTGCACCAGAAGCACTCTTTGTAAAGGGTAAAAGGGGTAAACGGGACCAAGGCCCCTTCATCGCAGCATCTTCCTTTCCTTTTGGATTCCCTCTCGGTCCTCCCATAACTCTGTTGATTTATATATTTTCTTTTCGACAATGGAAAAAGTCACTCAGATGTGTAGCTTTTTAGAAGAGAGTGGCTGACAATCTTACTAACATGAACAACTAATACTGACTCAACACTAGTAAGTACTTCATTAAGAGATGGCTTTTTCCAAAGAGATCACTGTCCCTCATCCTAATGCACACACACAAACCCACACTAGTGTACTAGTCCATACATTAGAAGTATAGACAGGTCAAACTGGACACTGGTGTTTCGTACTTTTGATGCCACTTGGTGTGAGTTTATGTGTGTGCATTTCAGTCCCAGAGTGCTACTACGCTTCATTTTCCCATCACTTAAATCTTAATGGTCTAAAGTTTGTTGTAAAATCAGTCCAAAGACTCGTCACCACTTCAAATCTACAGTTGACGTGTAATTAACTTCTCTTCTAAGCAACTTATTTATTCCCTTTTTGAAAAATAGATTTAAAGGACTGTATTGTCATTGTTATTTGTTCTTGGTTTGGCCATTGAAAAGATGACAAAGACAACGTGTGCAAGAGTGGAGGGAGATACTGTTGAAGCAAATCTCATGTATCTTCAGCTTGTGAAGATGAATCCTCCTCTTCCTCTACAGGACTTGTGTCAGAAAGTCTCTCTTTGTCAGCTCTCACCTCGAGATGATCTTTGAGCTCCTCCTCCTGCTCCTCATCTGCCTCCTCTTCCTCCATCGCCACCTCATCTTCCTCCTCAATAATGTCTTCGTTCTCCTCCTCAATCTCATCCTCATCCTCCTTTTTCCCATCATCCTCCTCTCCCTGACTGTTGTCCTGCTCTAAGTGATTCTCAGTCATTTTGTCACCATCGTCTCCCTGGTCTCGCTCAGTGCTGTCTTCCAGGGTGAGCTCAAATTGAAACTTGTCCATGCAGGCGTTCAGCTCCTTGTCCTTGCCTATAGGGGGCGGCGACGGGCTTTGCGGAATAGTGCTCTGGTACCAGTCCCTGTTGTCCTCCAGCGTGTCCAGGATTTCTTGGGCGTCCGGATGCACCAAGTCGCCCCACGTCTCCCACAGCGGGTGCACGATGTAGTCGATAAAGCCCACCTACGTACATGAAGAAAAATACAGTCATGTGATTTTGCTCCATAGTAATTAAAAATGCACAAGGATGACTGCGGGGATCAGAGGAAGTGTGTAGTTAGCACCACCCACCCACAGCATTCACAGTAGTGTACAATAGCATACAGGCTGGGCAATATAATAAAACACATTTATTGAGATTTACTTTGATTAGATTAGGTTATTATATGCATATAGTGTAAAAACTATAAATACATTGATTTCCAGTATCATGGTATATAAAATGTTATGTCCCTTTATATGTGCAGTATGTGTCTGTTTAATGCGTTTTTTCATAGCCAAATACTTTTAGTATTGAGGGCTGCACTATATAGGCTCTAATGGGGTGTAAAGAATATCTCTAGATGAAATGATCCATTGTTTTTTGTGTTCCTTTAGTTTACCTGACTCTTCTCCACAGATGCCGTATGTTTGTCGCACATTGGGCTGATCTCCATCCCTCGCTCCCGTTCCTTATCACCCTGTCGGAAAAACTCCTCCATGATCCTCTCAGTCCACTGTCGATACACGGCCAGAGGCTTGGTGGGATTACTCAGGTCAGCACAGTGCACCATGTTCCTCAACACCTGAACATAAACACAGCAACATACAGTATTCAGTACATAAATAATTACCCAGTGAAAAGTACAGCATACCAGAAGTCATGAAAAAAATAGACTTTGAAACCATCTGTGGGATGTATTATAAGGATTTCCATTTTAGAGCTTTATTAATATTAGTTTTATTATCAGCTTTATAATTAGTCCCTTTATTTATAACCTATCACACGCTCACAGCACAGGAGCACTCAGATTGCTTGAAATATCCTTTATTTATCATGAACCAAAATCAGGAATAATGTGATGGCGAGGATGTTGTCTTTTAAAATTCAATTTTTAGCTTTTATTATTATTTATTATTAAGTTTAACATTAGCAATACATTTTCACAAAGGTACAATCAAATCCAGAGACACTAACCTTACCGGAATAAAAGCACAAGTTGAAGTTTTATAGGCTACCAAAAAGACTATAACTAAACACTGGATAGGTCTGACATCTGTTTAATACAGTTATGAGCTTTAAGGTTCATTGCAGGACACAATTCATTGATTAACTATAAAATGTTCTCATAGTAGCTGTTTAGCATGGCTTTATAAGTATGGAAATTATACAGCCCTCTGTGAACCACTATTTTAAAGACTCTCATCTCACATCATGCAGCAAAAGCCGAAACATAAAAACTAGCAAAAATACAGAATCATGTTAACATATCTGGCTGAGGCACTGCAAAGATATCAGTAGTTTTACCTGGATACGGTCAGTGTAGTGGTCCAACAGCAGTACTCCTGAACTTGTCACTTTCTTGGTCTCAACCATCGTCTTGAGGTCTGCCAGCAAACTCATGTGTTTAGACATATCCGTCGCCAATACCTAAAAAGAAGGAAACATTGAGTGATTAGAAACAGCTAGTAGATAAAACACTAACAAAGATGGCAGACTGACCATATCAATAACCAGCTTCCTCAGGCTCTGTCTCTGCCTCTTGCTGAGGTTCTGGAAGATGTCACAGTTGTCCTCGTGAAGCAGCTTGAAGCCCACGGCCAAGTGGTGGTTCTCCAGTACCGACTCGTCATTGTACATCAAGGCTAACTCGGAGTCTGAATGAACATACATGAACATAAAAATCTGGTCAAATGTGTATGTTTTCATTTGTATGTATGTAGGGTAGTGTGCCATTTACCCTGTCAGCATAGTTCATGTAAGGAGACATGTAGGAGACTATGTTTTGAATAGTTATTAACAAATGCATGATAAAAAGGCCAAAGGTGGTAAACAAGACAAAAAAATATGTAACACTATTATTATTTACACTACTATTAGTTACACTAATGTAAGTAATGAAGCAGAAGGTGGATAACAGCCAATTTCAGCCAAATCAGTTTTTTCAAAAGGTATATTACTGATTTCATGCTTCTTGCATGCCTTTTCAATTGTTTGTAGGCCTTTGATATGATTCTTCACATTTATATTATTCAGAAAATTAGAAACAGATCATAAAACATTAGTTGTGGTGCTGCTGTGTCCTTGGGCATACCTATGTATGAATGTGTAAGTGTGACTGATGTGTGTTTGGTGGTTAGAGACTCCATGACCCGGTATGGCAGCCACATCAAGTCAGTCTGCCTAAGGTTAGCTGTGGCTACAGATAGCTTAGTACCACCATTGTGACCTTGAGAAAATGTAACTGAATTACTTAGTTGTATTAGACTTAGTGTGTCTAGACAAGCCCTATATAAATGTAATATATTATTATTATAGTTTTTACTGACTTTTACTGACACAATATGAGCAGTTTTAACCCATCCAAATGTTTTTTATTCTCACTTGTGTTGATGAGAAACTGGTTGGACACTCCCGGGTGGTCCACATCGTGAATGGCAGCAGCAAATAATGCAGCTAGTATCTCTAGATCAGTAAAGACAGCCTGCAACAAAAAAGAACAATGCATTTGTTAAAGTACACCATATATTTATAATTTATCTCTAGAATTATGTACGCAGTCTTGTGTATTTACATCTAGAGCTGGTGTTGACAGCAGCACATGAGTTGACTGAGTGACGTCTGCGGCGTGCAGGCTGTTGTGGTAGGCCACATTGGCGTGATAGTGGTCCTCTAGTGTCATTATATATGTGACAAATGTATCGACAGGGATCCGGAAGGTCTTCAGCAGATCTCTTTCCTGGAACAGGTAAAACAGGGGTTAAGACCACATAGATACGTGATAAGCTAGTACAGTTGTCACAGCCTAGTTCATCTTACCTGAAAAATGGCAAACATTATGCAGCTCAGGGGTCGATTATTAGAAAACTCGGCCACGTGAAAGATATTAAGGCCCCACTTGTTTAAGTCATTCAGCTCCTGTAACAGTGCACAAAGAAAGAACTGTTTAGTAAAGACTCTATTCCATTATCTTGGTTAGAATAGCTGGCCAGGCTGGTATTTTTCTTTATGAAGAAATGCAGTGTGAATAAAAGAATTCAAAAGAGTGAAAAAAATGTGAAAAAATGTATCACATGCACTTTTAAGACAGCTAATAGGCCACCATCATTGTACAAAATCTAAATTACTTTTGTGTGCAAGAGATCGATCAATTTTAGATTTGTAAAAAGACAAACATAATCTTGTCATAATTAGATCTCAGCTCTTTGTTTTCTATCATCCTTAAGAAAAATTTATCATAAACGTAAATTCATGAACCATATCAAATTGTGACTCGAGTGCATTGTTATATCCCTGCTGTTTATAAAATCTATGAACAAAATGTCTCTAAATGTACCCGGGCTAAAGCATCCTCATGTTCAGTCTTTACACCAAAGCGAGGCATGGCGGAGATAGAAAGGCTGGAGCTGTGCGTTAGCTTCTTCACACCACTGATGTGACACATGGGCTTCTCTCGCTCTCTCAATGTCGGGGATGGGATCTCTACCTCGTTCTGTTTATCTGTGGATGGATAGGTCAGAGGTGAGCTGCTGTGAAGGGAGACACTGGATCATTGTATTTGACCTTGTCTAAAGTCAAGTGCTGTGGCATTATTTCTGGACGGTTTACTCAGAAGGAATCGTGCTTTACCTAGAAAGGTTGTTGAAATGTATTCTGACACCTGGTTCCCTGAGCGACTCATCTCCGACAAATGGGACAGCTCCCGGTTCAGCATCCTTTTGAACTAAGACAAACATACACAATGACGAGTTAGTGATTTATATGATCAAAAGGCAGAAAGAAAGTAGCTAGGGTTACAAGGTTACTATTAGGGTTGTAAAATTCTGGGAAGTTGGAAATTTTCCATGGAAATAAAGAGTCATTTACACATTTGAAGGCTGTCCTATAACAGGGGCTGTTGTATTGTAACATAACCACCACCACAATTAATGCAAATAGTAGAGGTGCACGATATGGGAAAAACATGTGATATTCGATAACTATGTTGAATATTGCGACATGTTGATGGAGATCCTAAAATGTGGAAACTAGGACAAATCTAAAAAAATGTATTATAATCAACACATTTCTTATGCCCAGCTCCAATGGAAAAATGCTTTAAACAGTGTCAGATTTAAAACCATATCATTATTGCGATATAATGCAGATTCTTGCGATATTGCAGCAGCAGATATTGCAATAACGATAATTTTGCGATATATTGTGCAGCCCTAGCAAATAGACTATAAATGTTTTGTTTTTTTTTCATAAAAGTTTTGGTATACACATTAAACTGGGGTGTTCTATCTAGATTTGAGATAAATATATAAGGGGAGATGTTTAAATATTACTTATTACTATCAATTAGGCACACTGAAAAAATTATATATAATATTCATAAATCTGGGACTCTGTGGGGCCTAAAAACAATCAACCAATGGTAGACCTTGGGGCTAAGTCTATTATTGGTTGATTGAGCTATATTTATAATGTAAGTATTTATAATGTAAGTGCTCTGTTGTACACATTAGCTCTGGTGCTAACTAGTTTTACCATGGCTGAGAAAGAAAACTGAAGCAAATATATGCAAAAGAAATACTGTTTTCAAAGTCTATGAAGAGGAGAATAGGAGACAATTATTCTACAGTCTTTCTTTACGATTTGTTTGTTATATTATTAAGGATCTTAATGCTAATTGTGATTTGCATTGATGCTAACGGTGCTCTTTGGGTGCTAATAGTTACACTAATGGTACAGTTATATATTTATTATGTTCAAGGCTACTTTATTGTTGCGTATGACATTGACAGACATTAGCTTCTGAATTGTTGCAAACAACCTCTAGTATACCTTTTAATTTGGTGATACTGAATCTATTCAAAATGTTCGAGTTCAGTTTTAAACAATGTTATTTCAGTGATGTGCAGCTGTCTCAAAGTTTAATCATGACTTCAGTCTGTACTTACATTAAACTATATATATATATATATATATATATATATATATATGTATATGTATATGTATATTAATAATGATGTAATAAGGATTCAGCATTATTCAACACATTAACCACCGCTGCTGCCTTTGCACAGTTTTACTACTGTGACATCACAGTCATTATTTGGATATTGGCTACACAGTGGTAAATATTAAAGCCAGAGTTCAGGTTAAAAAAAAGCTATTTTTACACCATTTTATATATTGATAAATATATATCAAAAAATTTCCCTTGGAAAGTTTTCAGAAAATTTCCTGAAATTTTCAATTTCTTTGCATCTCTAACTATTATTAGGTTTATTCTGTGACTTGTGCATTCTTTTGTACTTATACTAAACGTTTACACCATTGCTTCACTAAAAACAAATGTATTTGTGAATCATGCCTCTTTATTTCCACGGATGAGAACATCCTGTTCAAAACCCAGATTATCTTGATTAGCCTTGCTCCACATTGTCTTCTAGCTACACCAGTAACAAAGTGTATGAATGAAGACAAGTGTGATTAAGTCAATTATTGCAGCACTCATATAAACTTGTTTCTGGATGTTCATTTTCTTTTCACATGATGTTATGTGTTGTGATGTACTGTATTGTGAGCTGTATTGTTCTCAGAGACAAAGTCATGTGAAGACACAATGCAGTTTGGACAGGACCTCACTTGTGTCCCACTGATTGATCTTTCACACATAACAATCTCCATGGAAACCCAGAGTGGTTGCTGTGGCAACTGCCTCCTCACAGTCAGTCCTTCAGCTTGATGTGTGAACGGTGGCTGCTCGGGCGACAATCTGAGGCAGTAGGCAGGTGTCTCTGACCTTTACCAAGGTTAATGCTCTGCTGTTCTGCTCCTCGTATCTCACTGCTTTATTTCTGCGTCTGCCACCCTCACGATGTAAACAACATTCCTGCCCTCATCTCATCATATGTTCCTTAAATGTTTCCTCTGCATTTTTACACCATTATCTGACTACAAAAGCATCTTAAACACATTCTTAGATAAGGAAATTGAAAACCCAGGCAAAGCAGCCACCCAGATCCAAAAAGCTTGTCAAACCCAGTGGCTCACTTAGGTAGCAGCCTCAGTCCAAATCCTCCCCCTCTTTTCTCACTCCCTCTCGTTCTTTCCTTCCCTAATGCTGTAACGCTGAGTCATAGCTGCCAACCGACACTTCCACGGTGCCAGTCCGAGAGCCAAGACAAACAACACTCTTGCTCCGACACTGACTAATGAAGCAAACGTGAGAAGGCTGCACACGCATGACCACTACACACAGACACTCATATAGACTTGCATATGTCAGGGACCCAGGAGGGCAGTGCCTCTGATCATGACTAACACTAATACAAGTCATGCACATGGACTGTGGACTTTCACTACTATCACATAAGGTATTAATATTTATGCTTGCTAGGTCATCTGTGTTGCAATATATACACAGCATTTACAATAAATGTTAATAAAATGAGACTAGAACCTGACTCAACAAAAACTTTTCCAGTGTCACAAAAAACCTGACATGTCAGCACACCTGAGGTAAACTATCTGTATTCATCATTGAGACAAAAGTAAGCATTGCTCTTCATTGACAATTTGCCTGCTTCCTCAAGCCTGTATTGAGGCCAGCCTGAGGCATCTCAGAGGGAGAGAGGGATGTGGGACACAGGTGCGGAGGATAGAAATGGACATTATGTGACACAGTTGTACCTGCGGTGAAGAAACAGAAACTCCTACAACACATGATGATCTCTGAGGACTAAATGTGGAATGATTTCTCTAGTAGTGCATAAACAATGAGAACAACTGATTTAGGGGTTTATTTATGTGGCTCCTGCAGCTCAGTGAAAATCAGTCATACTTCTCTGTAAGAAATTGGGAGGTAAAAATCATATTTGATGAAGCACGGCACAATCCACATTGTGTCAGCAATACTATGTTTGGGTAGAATGTGCCAGTTTAAACTAACAGAAGCATGCATTGTCCACAACATCAATCCAAGATGGCTGCCATCAGGTCATGTTTGGCCTGTGCCAGCTCTCAGAGCCCTACCTGATCCCACCAGCCAATGAGCCAAGGCCTGGAGCAGGTCTCACAGAACAGGTCCACTAAAGGCGTCCTGCGCTCGGCCGGGGTCCCACTCCCGCCCCCATCCAGGACCCCTCCGGCCGCACCCAGGTCCAGCTCTGCCCCTGCCCTCCCCTGCAGCGGGCTGTAGCTGGAGGAGCGGGGCAACCTGTAGCCTCCTGGTACGGGCGAAGGGCAGGGGGACACTGCCGGGTCAATGGCCTCCACCACACCCATGTTGATGCCCACGTTGGCTTTGGGCCGGGGGCACAGGCAGGAGGCGCGGTAGTGGAGTGGGGCAGAGGCACCGTGGGCACCCCAGTGACATGAGGGCGTCGTCAGGGTGTGTGGAGAGAGCCCACAGCCGCTGAACCTGCGGCACTCCAGAGCGACGGGGGGTGACAGGAGCGGGGGAAGGGGGTGAGGGCAGGGGTGTCCTCCTACATGCAGCACCCCAAAACAGGCCGCCCGGTCAGTCCTGAGTCAGTGTCCAAAAGTTGAAACCCCCCCTCCTGATGTGCAAATCAGGAGCCCCCTGGAACTGGACGCTTTGGAGACTACATCTCATCCAATTTGCTGAGCACACTGACCCAAATCTACTTAGAGCCGCAGAGAGAAGGAAGATGGATGAAAACAGAGAGTGAGAGGGACTGTCTGAAGGGCACACGGGGAACAGGCAGAGGAAGAAAGACAGGACAGTTGTAAACAAAAATAATACTGCTGTAAGCCTTTAGCTGCTTTACAAATGGTTGAATATCTATTTGATATGGATGTCAGAAATTTATGATTGTTTTGGCAGGATGCAAAGATGACCAAACAGTGGCAATGGCACAGAGAGCTCATATGACATTAGCAGTATCATCAGAAACAGAGGGTGCAGTGATGGAGAGATGGGTGAAGCGGCCCTTAAGCGGACGGTCAGAGGGTGAAGAATCCACTGTAGAGCCTCCGTGTTTCGGTTTAAAACAGGCTGCTCCGTCTTCCCTCTCCTCGGCCGCCCCTCCCCCAATGGTCCACAGATCCACCACAGGTCCGGCCCAGTACTACCAGTGCATCAATCCACTCTGTCCTCTGTCACTGTCTGTCAGGGCACTGTGTCCTCTGTCCTAGTCCTCTCTTCCAAGACAGTCCATGCTTTTGCTGTCCCCACAAAAGCGCCAGAGGTCTGTTGATGTTGCTATAGGCTGCAGTTGCTTCTCCAATGCTCCGTCTCTTGCGCCATTTCCCTGGATGCTGTAGACAGCTCTCGCAAGCTAATCAAGGCGGTGTGTGGCTGCAGGCGCGTGCGTGTGTGTTGTCTGTGCTCTATGCTGTCACTGCGCATGTGCAAGGCCAGACAGTAGGCTATGTACGTCTGTTGAAAATATGTGCGAGCAAGGGGTGTGAGTGGAGTGAGAGACTGGGAGAAGAGGATGCGTGTGTGTATCATTTTTTGGCAGAGGGTTTTTTGGAGATGAGTTGTGGCTGTTAAATGGCAATTCATCACAATCACTGTATACTCCAGGCGACTTGGGCTGCAAATGCCCACATATAAAATCAGTCCCACAAAAAATTCAGATCAATCTCTCTCCAAAGGATGCATGCATATTTCAGGACATCAAACCATTATAACATTGCTTAACTCAAAATATAGAACAAACAATGGCAGCCACTATACTGTCACTTTAAGATGCATCACTGTTAAAGGAGCAAAGCCTGTATTTCATTGGTGGCTGCTCAAACCACATGGCTCGTGGTCAGAGTGGCAAGCCAATGATTAAAAAGGAAGGCTAGACCCTGCTGCTGTTCGATAGCAACCAAGGTTACAGCAGCAGCATCAGGACCCCAACCCCCTCCCCTTCTCCTCCCTCTCCTCCCTCTCCTTCCTCTCCCCGGCCTCCCTGCTCTTCCACCCACCACTCAACAACGTCCTCTCCTCGCCGCTTGGTGGCTCACTATGCTTACAAATACAATTCCTCACAAACCAATGTGCTCTCATACAAGCCTGGTGATGTAGCCAAATGCACAATAGTACTACTCACTAAAACAAGCAAGAAGGCCTCTTTGAAGACACTATGCGGAAATCACTTGATTGGGGTTACCAGTTTGACCAATAATTGTCCGGTTTTTGAGTGGTATCAGACACACAAACTCTGATTTGTTTAAAATGATTCTTATTTTAGGAAACTTCCAACAGCTTCAAAACATGTTCAGTTTTATTCAATATATTCCATTATACGGACAAATGCTGTATATAGCTATTTCACAATGTTATTCATGTGGCTTTTTTTGATTATCCTAGAATTAATGAACCATATTTACTTGTGGATGTAATATTGTGTTGTTTGACAGGTGTGTACCTTGTTGGAGGCCATCTCGCTGACAGAGCGGTGTGTCTGAATCGTCTCCAGCTGGTCCAGACACCAGTCCAGTTCCTCCAGAGTCTCCCTAGCCATCTGCTGGTATGTCTCCTCTAAAGGGCACACACAAGAACAGTTTCATACTAGTTTATAGAATACATACATCTAAGTACTGGTGAAAATGTGTATGAGTTCAATTACAAGAGTTAGTTAGCATGATATGATCAGTAATTGATGTTCTTTGTAGGCTTTGTAGACCCCTAATTACACAAATTGTTATTTTAATGAGATGTGGATCCTTACAGAGAGCACAGTATGTAAGTCCTTCATTAATTTGCCTATGTATTTAAATGGTTAATTTAGACCTACTAATCAAAGTGCCCTGTCTAGAGCCCATGGTTGCGGGGATAGACAATGAGTGGATATCTTTGGACTGAAGGAGAACATTTTTGAAGTACACTAAACTCACTGTATAGCCCTGATGAGCCTCATTTTAGTTGATATTATGTATGATTTTATGTACTACATTATTTAAGTGATGTATTGATACATATATACAAGAAGTCTTATCTTTCTAAACAGTAGATGTAGTCTATTAATGCTATATTTGTGACAAGGAAATGCATTGATTTGTAATATCAAGTAATAGTGGTATCCTCCTATTCTTCTGAGCTAATGCATTATGGTCACATCAGTATTCTGTCTTAGCGCTTACTTTCTAATTAATTGTGATGCTTTTAGGGAAGTGGGGATTTTCACTTTGCCCTTAAAGTCTTGTAAGGGGACATTGGAGTTTTAATTAGTTGACAACTTACCAGAGAGTGTAGCTTGGGGAACAGTGGGTTGGCTTGTCACTGGCGACCTCCTGTGGACAAACACAGCAATGCATCTGAGAAAGCATCAATCAATGTTGCCCCCTGCTGGTGTTGTATTACACTGCAGTCAGCACTTTAGGAGGAGAAGTAACAAAATGGTTAACTCACAAGAGGAAATATGTTTTAATCTACTGTATGTTAAAACATTTATTCACCCCCAAAATAGACAAATGAGGCCTTAATATTAAACAGCTTCGAGATGTGTGCATTTTAAACAGCGCCAATTTTTCATAGTAAATATTGAAGTATCCAAAAATAGTCCCGAGACAAAGCAGCTTCTTAAATTACCCTTGTGGTTTTGTAATTGTGTAGAGGCATTTTCAGAGCACATAACAGCATAATTATAGAAGCTGATAATTCCACGGCGCATTGCTTTTTATATATCATATTGACGTGGAGCTAAAAGGCTTGCCAAGTCGAACTCCTTCTTCTGTCTAGTGCATTACAAAGAAGGATAATTTTAGTTTTATTGACCGTCTCCCTTGTCGGTTTACAGTTAGAGAGTTCGGGGAGCTCATATCTGAGACACTGATGCCTTTTTGTGTGAGTTGAAAAGACGCCAACATAATAGAAGATCATAATTTTCCATCAGCGCTGAGTGGTAATCATGAGCTGGTTAATCGGGAAGGCTTTCCCATGGGGTGTGGAGGTAAAAGAGACATTAGCGAAGAAGACACACTTTTGTACAATGCATACTACACTACTACTTTGTGTATTCCTATCGGCGAAATGGCGATATTATGGAACACTGGATCAACTTCAAGTTTTACACACAGGTACATATCATAAAGATGCCAAACTGGATTGATTTTGGTACTTCTATGATGATTATTAATCAAGTAATTAATTAATAAATTATCTAAAGCTGTGAACGCAATAACTCAAAAAGTCTTTGACAGATCACAACTTTTCTAGACAATTAGATATCATGAAGATGCTGAACTAGATTGAGTTTAATGATGTTTAATTCTAAACCAAACTAATTAATGCCCTGAAGCACTTTAATTGAGCCATTAATCCTGCTGAACATAAACAAAATTGCATGGCTGTTGGCACAGTGATCCGGGTTAGTGTATATTTAATGTACATAGGCACATTACAGAGGTCAAATAAAGAATGCCTCTATAGCGCCCCCATGTTTATGACCCCTATGGGACCCTGGACACACTTACTTTGG
>JAVQKC010030333.1:0-32761 GCA_036025475.1 Philypnodon macrostomus | reverse complement strand
GTGCCCCAGGGCAGCTGTGGCTACACAAGTAGCTTACCACCACCGGGTGTGACTGTGGAGTGAATGAATAATGTAATGTAAAGCGTCTTTGAGTGTTGAGAAAAGCGCTGTATAAAACTGATGCAATTATTATTATTATTATTATTATTATTATTATTATTATTATTATTATTATTATTATTATTAATTATCAAAACTAGTGGTGACCCAACCCCACTGTTAAATCAGCTTTTGGGCAGATGCTGGTGCTTTCTGGACATTCCATCTCCAAAAGCAACTCTATAATGCCGTGGAAATGTTACTTCTGTCATGGGTTGTGTCCACTTTCTTTTTTATATTATTAACAACTCAGGTGAATGATAGGGACCACATATATAGGTTAAATAGAAAATCCTTAGCTAGAGTAGAGAGGAGGTCAAGGTGTAAGATACAGTAGTATTCTCTACTGGCCTAGGTATAATTTCACAATAGCACAGTTTTGCTCGTGTGGAAATCTCCTTTGAGACATGTAATTGATTCCCGCTAACAGAGAGAACCTTGACCTTTAAGCCAGTTTTTGTTTTTATGTCATAGGCACAGGAATTGCCCATGTGTTATTGCTCATAAAATATACAAAAATCTCCGCGCTAAGTCACTTAAAGCTGCCGTACCTGATAATTTAACTTTGTATTTGAGCAAAAATTTAAAAAAAGGAACTGAAAAAGAGGAGGCTCGGAGATCCTCTGTGGTCTGTATTATAAAGGTTTTTCGTATTGAGCCAATCACATGGGCCCATGGATTCCTTTATTTATCAAAAACTAGAACCTATCAGTGATCATGTGAGGGAGCTGACGTTTTATTTAACAAATTCACAGCTTTTTCAGAGCTATTTTTACTTTTTAGTTCAAATAAATAAAAACAACTTCAGACCGCTGCTTGTCACTCTGATACTTCCTAGTTTGTGTGAG
Source organism: Philypnodon macrostomus (assembly GCA_036025475.1). Classification (NCBI taxonomy): domain Eukaryota; kingdom Metazoa; phylum Chordata; class Actinopteri; order Gobiiformes; family Eleotridae; genus Philypnodon; species Philypnodon macrostomus. The sequence continues at coordinate 31,814 of JAVQKC010030333.1, read as the reverse complement.
GAAGGGGAGCTTTAAGTCTGTAGTTACCTGTCTCTGTGCAGAGCGTAGAGCCAACAGGACGTCCGGTTTGGTCCAAACAGGCCACAGCTCTGTACCTCAGCCCCCGCCCGCACTCTTTGACCTGCCGCTGGCTCTTCCATGGCTGCTGCTGTGGGCCTGAGGCGGGATGTCCAGGCAAGAGGCATTCAGACCAGTTCCCAAACGGTTGAGACAGGAACTCCTCACATGGGCAGGGTTCACTCTCCTCTAAAGGGAACAGCTTCTCATCCAGACACTGCTCCTTCTTCTTACTACGGCCTGAGTGGGACAAATTGAGGTTAGTTATAAAGCACTCACTGTAGGAGGCATGTTTTAGGCTAAAAACATGCAATGATCAAAAGTTTGTATGCTGAATTATAATTCGAATGAGAGCTCCACACTTTACAAAAGGTTTAGGTTGAGGACAAGAGCCTGTGGGTATAACTGGTGATTTAAATTTCAAATTTCAAAGCAAGTCTTTGAAAGTATGATTTTTGTTTGATTCGGACAAAAAAAAAAAAAAGCCAAGGCGATTTTTTGAGAAGAAAACATAATATTCAACAGAAACTAATCCAATTAATTCTCCAACACAGCGTCAAACTAGAATAATTATGAGAAATTTTTAAATATTTTTTCTCATTTGAATTAAAAAAAAAAAATTAAATCGAGGAAATGTGTTGACAGTCAGGATCACAGCTCGAACAGATCACATTATTTTTGCTTTCTTTTGTGTGTGTACATTGATTTCAGGCACAGTATAAACATATGCTACCGCCACTACTGCCCAGTTGCTATTGTTAAAGCCAACAAATTCTTCTCCCACACAAAAATTGACATTTGAACTGAAACACAATTTTATATCATGCATCTTTCATGCAGCATTTAGAGCAGACACAGACATAAATCTCCACAGAGGAAGAAATACATGGGCCTTTTAAAAAAAATCTTTCCCAATCTCTCCCCTGATACACATTTTTTGCCATTTTTCTTTTTCACACAATTTCCAACAGACGCACTGCTGTTTTTTATTATTAATGACGAGCAGAGCACAGTATGTCTTTGATTCGAGAGACCCACATGACTGGAGAATGGAACACTGCAAAAGATAATGCCCTGATGTCGAGACCAGCTAAGATAGCATTTTACCATTAAATACACCTTTGTAAGACTCCAACTGCTTTCTCTTGATGTTGACTTATTGATTTATTGCCCCCAGAGGTGTAGCAGGCAGCTAGAGCTTGATACAAAATACATCTTACATTGTGTTACTGGATAGGGCTGCACAATGTTAGAAATGTGTTGTTCAATAAGTATGTTAATATATGATTGCGGCTAATTGGATAGTCTAACCACAGACATAGTAAAAGTTCAGTTAAATTCTACTTTATTGAGATACGAGGCTCTAGATACACTGATCTAAACCAGGACCCAATTCAAAACTTACAAATCTAAACCAGGACTTAACCAGGTCTAAATTCAGGTCTGAATTAGGGCTAAATACTTCATTGAAGTTACTTACTGAAAACCAAAACAGGCACTGCATGCGAAAGCGCCTGCCTATATCTGTGACCTGATCCAGCCCTATAGCTTGGCGCACAGCTTGAGATCCTCTGAACAGAATCTATTAATGGTCCCTCGCACCGCTTCAAGACTCGAGGAGACAGATCCTTCCAAGCTGTTGCAACTGCCACTCCACCTGCACTCACTGGACTCTGTAGAGCAACTTAAGACAAACGTATTAGATTCACTAGATTTAGGGTTCCTTTGACTCAAGCTATGAGCTTATACTTTGTCTATTATTGTGAAGCACTTTGTGACTGCTGTCTGAGAAACAACTACAGAAATAAAACTTACTTACACGTGTGGCTCATGTAATTAGTCATGTCCATTATTTCTGATGAGTATTAATAGCTAGCCATGTGACACTGCAGCTGGAAGGCATGTGTTTTGTTCAGACTCTGTCACTTTCAATTTGAGGACGACTAACAGATAAGGCCTGCCAAAGCTGTCCAGTCGCAGAGCTTCATGATTGATGGTCTGCTTTACACTGAATTACATTATGTACAGCTGTATTGCAAAGCATTTACATATAATGAAGTGTGAATGCAGGTACAGTTAAATCTTGAACCATTTAAGGGAAGGCAAGCACTGGCTCTATCTTGCAATGGTAAAAAAAGTCAAAGATATTCTAGTTCAGGGGTAAATGCATTATTCATTAAGCCTTTTTATTTCATAATGATAAATAAAACACTGAGACTAATCATTCCTGTACATAATCCTTGTGGCTGGAATAGGAGTAGTCCCATCTTGCAGAATCCTTTCAAATAAATCTTGGGTCCAGACTTGGGTTATCTTTCCAATATACTGAAAAAAAAAACAATAATATATATATTTTCTTCAGAAAATCCTATTAGAGAATACGGGTGACTTGAGCCAATCCCAGCAACTATGGGCTTTAGGCAGGGACCAATTCTAATAACACATGAATGTCTTTGGATAGTATAAGAGGAAGCCAGAGAGAACTCACAGAAACACAGGGAGGACATGCAGACTGTACTAAGAGAGATCAAACCAACAGACAAACCAAAGCCAGCAAAAACATTACCTTCTTGGATGAAAAAAGTATAACAAAAAATATTAAGAAAAATAAATAAATGAACTGTACTCTTTTCAATACCTGTCAGCCTCATATGCAAGTAAGCAAGATGCATATTCATATACCAGCCCTGTGTATGCATAGGAGCAGTCAATAATACATTTCTAACACCACAGAGCGGGGCGTGAGTGCATGTGAATCAGCCTGTATGCTACACGTCTCTATGTGGCAATGAGAGGTCAACAGCGAGCGCCTCATGAATGTCCATGCATAAGAATGAGCTACTGATCAATGGCTCCCAAACGCTTCACAGCAATCAGACTCAATGTAGTCACAATATCTAACACTTCAGGGTAGACGAGAATATAGGCTTAGATGAAGATAATCAATTTACTTCCTACCAATGTGCAGTGCATGCGGTCGTAAGGAAAGCATGTCCTGAATTGAGTGAATTTAGGTTATGTCATATGGATAAAAACTACTATGTGTGTCTATCTATGTATGTCAATCAACTTTTAAGGACCATTTCAATTGTTTTCAAACATGCTGTTTCATGATTTTACTTTAACTTCCAACTACACCTTTGTAATTGAGTGCTTTTACTAAGCCTGGCATTGCTATCACTCGGTTAGGAGGAAAAAAAGGCGGCATTTAGGACAGTTTATATTATAGTAAGTGTGCAAAGTGGTGAGCAACCCATTCATATTTGTATTCAAATGTTTTCATTTCAATTGGATTTTCTCCTTATTTGTGTTTTGGATCATATAGGTGCCCATCTTAGCAAATATGTGCCTTAGGCGGGGTATACACTGGACAATAGCTAAGTAGTCCATGGCAGCCAAAGCAACTAAATGAAAAAGCCAAACTAAAGAAATGTTAACCCATCCATAAAGCTACATCATACCAGACAGTACTTTGAAACCAGCCTTTCCCCCATGCTACCATTGACACACCCTCTCTCACGCGCTTCAACACCAACTGAGAGCACAAGTGTCAAAAAGCCTGAATTCTCCTCTGCTGCTCTTTGAGGACGTGGTTTGAGATAGCGAAACCGTGCTGATGAAATATTGCACGTAGAAGATGAGGGCTTTTTATCATTGGAAGGTGCGTATGGAATAGTTATGCCTCAGTAGCACAGGCAAATAATGCTGGTTTGAACGGTTGAGATAAGGTTAAGAAGTGTGTGTGATGTGATACGATATGAAATTAAACGTGTTAGCAGGATAACCATGCAGAAAATGATCATTATTAGCCATATAATGATCCAGCTCATATTTGATTTGCACATTCTGGTTTCAATTCACCATCTGAGACTCCAATATGTTCATGGATGTTTGTGTTGGGAGCACTATCTCCCATTCAAATGTGGTATTCAGAAGCAGGTAAAGTAGCCAAACTCTGTACATAAATAAGAATAGTTTTACTTCAAAATACTATTGTACTCAGGAAGAAATAAAAAGTAGTTGTATTTGATGTAAATTAACAAAGTAACTGTTTGAACACATATTTTTTAGTATCAATCATGAAAAATGTATACAAATAACGTAGATAACGGCTAAAGAAAATTAAAAATTATAAATCTTCTCACTTTTCCATAACATACATTTAAATTTTATATGACCTTTATTTAACCAGGAAAGTCCCACTGCGATTCAGAATCTCTTTATCAGGGGAGTCCTGGCCCCAATGTACATGCTTTTAGTGGTAGGGGAATCCGGAGTGTTAGGAGGAAACCTATGCAGGCACGGAGAGAACATGCAAACTCCACAAAGTTTAAACAATTAGGACTTAACCCCATTTATGTGCAGTAGAAAGAACACAGCTGGTGTAATGTATTACTATAGCATGTGGAGAATTATGTCACTGTTATAGTATTTCTGTCTCAGTAGAACAGATAATTGGCAGCATATGTGACTGGTGCAATGGCTTTTTAAAGCTTTAATTAATGCAGTCCCTAATGAATAAGGAAATAACTGCCTTAATTAAAAGTACCTTGTTACTATACCAACAAGGACTAAAGGGAAAGGAGTGTCATGGTGGCTACAATATAAAGCAAGAGGATAAAGAAATGATAGGAAACGAGGGTGAAATATGCACTCAATTTTAAAACGTGTTTTTATATATAGCTAAAATATATAACACTTAAATGCAGAATTACACTGGCTTGCCATATTTGCCAAGTTATGGCTACTAACCAAGGCTTAGCACTCAAAATTAGAAAAGACATTAAACCCAGATCCACAGCAAAAACTAAGAATTTGTTCCATCCAACAGTCACTTTTGAGGTGACATATTTGCCAGAATGATCAAATCCACACTTTTGAAACCAATCACTTGTTTTTTGGGTCATTACAGACATTTTCTTAAAATTCACTAAAAGCCAACCATTAAACAGATGCTAATAAAACACTTCTACGCTTGAACAATGAGAATGATTTTTGGTTTTATCACGAATCATACAAAGCACCCATCCCATATCAACACAGTGTGAGCGATATATGGTGCCTGTGGAAAAATACCTAACAGAGCTCTCTTTCTAAAACACTCTCTCCCAATGCACCCACATGTAGTCTGTTGTAAGACCTGTGTATTCCCGTGTATGTGTTAATCGACTTCACTCGTGTGTGTCCTCGACCTCCCGTGCTCCTGGTGAACGCTCCATCTGCTTCTACTGCAAACATTGCTCATGGTGCGAACCCACTGCCGCAGCACCGCAATTCAGCACCAATCTGTTCAATCTCCTCCGCTGCTGGGGGTTGATTGAAGAGCACCAAGGTAGCATCGCTTCACTCTGGCAACTACATTAAGGCTGACAGTCCCGCCAAGGCCTATTGGAAACTACAATCACATCTGCATTTTAGTGTGCCATATCCCACATGTTTTAACCATCAGGACTGTGATATCTGTTCTGCAATTTAGGCATTCAAATCTTCTGACAGTCTGAGTAACACTTAAGTGCTGATCCCCAAAGTGGGATAAGATTCATCTGAGTGACAAAGTCTGGTGTATTGTAAGAAATAAAAAAGCAGATTCTTTTTCCACTTGAGGATGTGATAATGTAACTTGTGAGGTTAAAAGCACTGGTACACATTTCAGTTTTGCGTCGTTTAGGAACAGCAGATGGAGTTTGGAAAATTGCTTTTAAAACTGGGTAATTTGATTATTATCACAATCACATAAATAAGCTGTTACTCTTCAAATAGATACTATATTTTATTACTGCAAAATCAACCATTTCAGTGTTAATCTTCTTGCAGTTACTACAGGAGTTGCAGTATGGGTCGCTGGTGACGGGGATCTATCCAAATAACTATGAGCTTTTAATGGGGTACTGTTTAGAGTCATCAAATCTTCAACAAATGCATTTTTTGGATGATGGTAAGAAGCCCACATATCCAGAGAGAACCCACAGTCACACAGGGAGGGCATGTAGATTCCACTTCATAGATTGTCGGCCGGCCTGACGATTGAATGCACAATTTCCTTGCTGAGAAGCAGAAGCGCCAAAGTGCAGTATACAACATCCAATATTTATTTCTGGTACCAATGTCAACAACAGTCAACGTTAATCTCAAGATATAGTTTCTTAATGTACAGTAAGTGAATTAAAAAAAAAAACATTTCACAAAGTGCCAACATAAAATAGTTACCTTGAAAAGGCAAACATTATGTGTAAAATCCATACAAGAAATGAAAACTGCTGTGAAATACCTACATAATTCAAAAACAATATGCAGATCCTCCACTCCATGACATATGCTTCTATCAAACCCTATTGAAATGCTAGCCCTGTTCACAAGTCGATGTGCACACACTTTAAAACATCTAGTATTAAAATCTGTCAGCCAGCATTGAACATAACTCTCTGCAAGCATTTTCAAATTGATTTCTCCTTTTCCATCTACTGCATTTTTATACACAGCACATTTCAAAGTAAACATAAATGCAAATCAATAAAATGTCCTTCACAATGACATCAATAACAGAATTACACAATAGCATATAAAGTGGAAGCAACGGGATGAAACAGGAGGAAACAGGGCGAAACAGGAGGAAACAGGTAGAAACAGGACGAAACAGGAGGAAACAGGCCGAAACAGGAGGAAACAGGAAGAAATAGGAGGAAACAGGAGGAAACGGAAGGAAACGGGATGAAACAGGAGGAAACAGGATGAAAAGGATGAAACAGGATGAAGCAGGATGAAACAGGATGTAACAGTATGAAACAGGATGTAACAGTATGAAACAGGATGAAACAGGATGAAACAGGATGTAACAGGATGTAACAGGAGGAAACAGGATGTAACAGGATGAAACAGGAGGAAACAGGATGAAACAGGAGGAAACAGGAGGAAACAGGAGGAAACAGGATGTAACAGGATGAAACAGGAGGAAACAGGATGAAACAGGAGGAAAAAGGTGGAAAAAGGTGGAAACAGGAGGAAACAGGAGGAAACAGGAGGAAACAGGAGGAAACAGCAGGAAACAGGATGAAACAGGAGGAAACAGGAGACAACAGGATGTAAAAGGATGAAACAGGAGGAAACAGGAGAAAACAGGATGTAACAGGAGGAAACAGCAGGAAACAGGATGAAACAGAAGGAAACAGGAGAAAACAGGATGTAACAGGATGAAACAGGAGGAAACAGCAGGAAACAGGAGGAAACAGGAGGAAACAGGAGAAAACAGGATTTAACAGGAGGAAACAGGATGAACCAGGATGAAACAGGAGAAAACAGGATGTAACAGGATGAAACAGGAGGAAACAGGATGAAACAGGAAGAAACAGGTGGAAACAGGAGGAAACAGCAGGAAACAGCAGGAAACAGGAGGAAACAGGAGGAAACAGGAGGAAACAGGAGGAAACGGGAGGAAAGGTGAAGCAAGTGAAAAGTCAAAGCACATTGATTATAGACAGAAAGCCTTTGTTCTTTTTGTGGATATGATAATGACCAGGCCAAAGAGCAGCAAAGGGTATTTTTCTTACAATTAGGACAATTTAACAGAATACAATATTTCTAAACCAATGTGTCAAAAATCACCTGAACAGTAGCCAGCTAGCTGCAGGGCTGACACAGAGACAGAAAATAATGATTCCCACATTCGTATACACCTAACACATGTATGTCTTTGGGCAGGCGAAAGTCGGATTACCAGGTCTCTGCTTTTCCACTCTAGCCCTTTCTCTTTTAGGTCATTCATGTTGACAGCTGCATCTGTGTAAACTATTTAAAAAACACTGAATTCAAACCCCACAATTATGGCATATTAGTCTTATTACATGAACAAGTTGACCAGCGGTCTAATTGAAGTGGCTGATAATTTGGGGTCTGGTGTTTTTTGGTGATTTTAATTTCATAGTGTCACCTCAGCAGGTGTTCTAACATATACAGTCATTATAATGTCAGTAAAAGCTTTTAGGAAAATGCCCCCGCCTTATGATTGTGTAATGTAATTTGACAAGTCTTTGTAAAGAAACTTAGCCTCTGGAAACACATTACCACAGAGCCTATTCAAGCTGCTTTGGGCCTGAGGCGGGGTTAATCCTATGTCTAGTTAATTACAGGACTAACAATTGGGTACATACGCTGACAGACAACTCTCCCAATCTTTTACTAGAGACATTTTAGATTCACAAGTTGACCAATACTTTAAAAGGTGGATGGAAGTTAGGAGAAAAAAAACATCATCTTGCTGCAACACAGAAGCACTAACAAGATTGTATTTTTTCAGATTAAAAAAGCCAATACTGGTCCCAATTTTGTAACATTTTATCTTCTTTTGTTGGCTTTGCTTTTAGAACTATTAGCAGTTCTAGCACCCAAAAAATAAAATGCTCTGGTAAGCCGATTAATTGGGTCAAAAATACATTACGTACTGCATTTAGAAGAAGAGCTACTACTAAAAACGTGAGAAGGGAGATTGGACTCTTTAGTTGTATTTCCCATTCAATGTAAAACAAACCTACATTTTACACTAATTAAAAGCTGACATTTTTTGAGAGGATAACATGCAGTAAAACATGTGGATGTGTTGTATGTAGAAATGGGTCATATCAGACAAACCAGCATCACACTAAGACATTACTGCTTCTTCATTTCAAGCTTTCATTTTGTTTGGCTTTCGCAGATCTTTGTGTCTACGTACAATGAAGCGAGGCAGGTTGTCAGAGCCCATAACGGGTACATAAAAATGCGCAAAAGGGATTGGCTGTGTTCCTTTAATGCACTCATAGCATGCATTTGCCTTTGCCAACGCTCTGACAGGGAACCTTTTCAACCTCTGTGTTATCAAAACAAGAGGGCGCCCTAGTCTGGCATTGGTCTTAATGTTTCTAAACCATGAAAGACCACATTAATTCACTTTGCACCAATATACCTGACAGTGTAAACAAACATAAGTGTTCACCTTGTATTACTGTTATGAACTACTGAACAAGAAAGCATAAAGACACTAAGAAAATACAGCCAACTCAGAGCTAAGTCTGTTTTCTTGCTTTCTAAGAGTATTATAGAAGGAGACAGGGTATGTTTACTTCAAGCCCTCTGGCATCAGATCAAATATTCATGAAGACAAATAGTATTCAGGCCTGGTCTCCAACCACAACATGTAATTCACATTTGGCCATTCTCACCAAAAAAAAACAAGGATTACAAGCTGCATGAGACCCAATTTTGGCCTGACATAACACCACAGGGACAACGGGGAGCTACAGTAGAGCTCAAAACAAGATGTAAGGCTTTTCTTTGTATACAGTATGTCAAAGTATAGCAGCTTTTCTGGGCATTTGATACAAGCTGAACTGGGCATACTGCAAGGCTTTTGAGGGGGTTGGCAACATAGTATTGAGAGCTATTGTTGAGGTAAGTGGGGTCAAGATCACAGAGCATAAATGGGATTGTCCAGCATTTCAGGAGATTGGCCACATTGCAGGATGAATTGTATTTCTGACATAAGCTTTGTTCTTCATCTTTTGGGATTTAGATAAATATTACTATCATCCGGTTTTGAAAAGAAGCAAGCTTTTTAGGTGGCTTGTCTGATTAAAAATTGAGTAAAAATGGCAAACATATCTGACAAAACCAAGATATTGGTTTCAACTAAACAGGACAACAGGCTGCATTGCCATTCATGGCTATATTGACAGCAGTATCACATTAAAAATCCTACCCCATCATTATGACTTATTAGGATAATAACATATTGCACAAAAATCTAATTGAAGTAGCGTGTAATTTGGGGGTTGTGTGTCATTTTATAGAGTCAATTTTGGGTGTTGAAACACACAGTATACAGTAATATTGAAATCACACAAAATTCCCCAAAACATATAAGTGGGGGCACAGCTAAGGTTCAAATGTTCAATCAATGAGTTTCTACCTGTGAGTGAGCGTGTTCGGACCCTGAAGGTGCCACAGCCGGTGCATTCAGTGAACTTGGACCATGTGGTGAGAGAGCAGTCGTCTTTACACGGTACTCTGCAGCTTCTGATCTGAGATGGTAAAGGCCCAGCCCAGAGCAGGCACTCCGTCATATTAGCAGCTTCATCATTTTCTCCAATACAACTCACTCCTGCAGACACAACACAATATAAATGTCATTACCGATGCATAGTGGTTTTTCAAACACATACTGATAGTGGTCACTTGATTTTTCATTTTGGGGATACTCAGATGTCAACAAAAATACTCTTTATGACAGGAGTTATACAATTCAATATGGAAATCAAATTCATTATAGTTACAGAAATACATCTACATTAAAATTAATTGGCCTAGATCTGTATTTATCCCATGTAGAAGATGCTTGGAAACTACGTTTTTGAAGCTAGTTTGCTAAGTTGGCGAAGTCATCATCGTCGTCATCATTTCTGTAATCACATTTTCAGTATAAATCAAAGTTTTAATTTTGTGAGACCTACTTACTTACTAAAAAACATTCAAACACAATATCACTATCAAGCCTCTTTGATGACGTACCTAAAAACAATGCATTCATAAACATACATTAAAGCCTACACCTTTGAGAGATTGATGTATTTTGCCTCGTGTGAGAGAGAAAGCTTACACATTAATGACGTAATGTTGAAGCTGCAGCATATGTCTGTTTATACCAGGAATAATTACAGAGAACACAGAGGAGCAGATGGGTTATTTCTGTTGTACACCTGATAGAGTTTAATCATGAGGAAGGAACATTTAGTTTAAGTCTGTTAATTTTGTAATAATGTTGTCATGTAATTATCACTAATGTAGTACTTAAATGTTTTGAATGACTTAGAAAATACATTATTAGCCAAACAAATACGTAAAGCCAATGTTAAAGGTCTACAGTGACTGGCCAGTTTATTAGGTAGGCATTTTCTTTTTTAGCGATCTGCATACAGGACGTTCAATACACACCTGTTGATGTTCAAACCAAACATTCAAATGAAGAAGAAAGGTTTCAAATTTGAACGTGCCGTGGTTGCTGATGCCAGGAGGTAGTCCGTTCTGACTACAGGGATTTCCACATACTGCCTTTTCTCAGCTCTAATGCATACAATTGACAGTGAACGGCAGTTTTGTGGGTGAAAATGCCTTGTTGATGCCAGAGGTGATAGAATGGTTTACAATTATAGAAAGAAACATTAACAAAAAACATCTCTGAACACACAAGATGACAAATCATTAAGCAGGTTGAGCACAAGGTCAAAAGGTAAAAGGTCTGCCTAATAAAGTGGCCAGTCTGTGTGTGTTCAGTGAGTATAGTCTGATTTATAAGACCACATTACAGAACTATAATGCATCTTCAATAAACAAAAACAAACTTCCAGCTATGTTAATTATGTTGATGGTAAGTATGGGGAAATATTTAAAGGCCGTCTTAAAAGCACGCAGAGCTTATACCAAAGATATTACAGTGTCACAGAGAACTCATTAGGATGCAAAACTATGCAGCAAGGTGCTCCGAAATGTAGTCTACAGAGGCACCCTGGAGAAGGAAGCACATTTCATTAGTTAACCGGCAAACGAACAAGTGAGCACACGTAGTCGGACATTTTCTGTTATTAAGAACTAAAACCCAATTAAAACAGAGGAAACATATAGCAAAGTCAAATATTGTGTGGAGTACTTTTCGTATGTTTTAGAGAAACGTTAAAACCATGCAGCAAAGTAGCAATGCGTTCTAAATAATGTAGTATCACAAAATGCAAAGAGAGCAAACAATTATTTATATATTCTAAATTATATATAAATATTTAACAGCCACGAAATTAAAATGCAAAATAAAATGGTTTTGACAAATGACAACCACGGCTACATATAGGTAATGTCAGAGCCTGTTAGGAAACATTAGTGAATGTGCCTCACGTTGTATGTTTATTTATTGTTCACATTAGTAACATTTTGGCTGGTGGAGAAAATCCTATTTATAGGTTTTACTGGACAAGTCCTTACAGAAATGTTGATGACCACAATAGTTTTTTCATTGTATGTTCAGAATTATTGTATCCCTCACCACAAACCCCCAACCACCCAACTTTTTTGTAAAGTTTTTGCTCCAGTCACCTCCATTCTGGAATTCTGAACATTCCATATGACCAACATTTTAAAGGGTCTATATTGAACCTATTATTTTCTGCCTGTTGTTTGGTGCAATAGTAATAAAAAAGCAATACAATGGTGCAATGAGGACAGTGTGCCCCTGTAGTTGATGAATACTGTCTTTTGAAGCTTTGTGAGGTACAACTGATAGTCAGCTGTGGTTTATTGGATTGAAGCATTCCTCAAATAGGCAATAACTGACATACAAAAGACCAATGTTTAAATTTACTGTCAACGGGAGGAAACCAGGAACCTCCTATCTCTTCTCCGTCCAACCCTGCAGCACCTTTGAGCATCCACTGATCTACAAACATGCCTTTAATCCATTTCATCGATTTTTATTTGACTTTTAAATTTTGCCCTCTGACAAAAACTGCAGGGCCTTCTGTGTGTTAGCCGAGAATGTGTGGGATGCTCATTTACATAGAAAGGTCTCAATAAAGTCAACGCAACTGAGATAATAGCTATTATTACCAAGCCTTGATGGAACACTTACAAAAAGGGGAAAAAAGGTTGGATATTTTGTTTTGAAATGTAGGTGTATTGGGTTAAACCATATATTTACACGTATCACTGTCAACACTGAAAGACAGATTGTTTTTCTTATAATTGGTTTTGCTTCCACGAGTATTAGCCTAATTAGCGCAGATGCAATAATGATTCACCTTGATATTCTGCCCCTTTACCTCAAATAGCTTTTTCACCAAACTCCCACGCCTTTATTATGTTACCACAGCCTGGACTACACTGGCACTAAACTAGGTCTAAAGCATGTCTTGACTTGAACAGGTCTCCACATAAGCATAAACCAAACTGTCTAAATCAGGACTGAGCACTGACACCCTGTTGATGTTGAACTAGAAGCTATTCATTTTAACCATACAGTCATTATCCCTTCTCCGACATGCTCAAGTTCATTTGTGTGTGGCCTTTCACCATCATCTTGTCATAGAAATATACTAACCAACGACAGGGATCATGTTTAATTATGTACAGTACATGGCTACTGTGAAGGCTGGGGGTGGGGAAAAGGAGATGACTTAAAAGCCCCTGTCAAAATTAGATGAAAGCGGGCAGAGGCTTTCAATATTCTCAAGTGTGTGTGTTTTTGAGGCAGTGTGAAGAAGAAATATTGGAGATAATGTATCATGTTTTCAGTTTTCCTAGTTACATTGACATTTGACTGAAAATTCATTAGATTTTAAAAAGAAATAAAGAAAAGGAAGTGACAGCAGACATCAGAATGAGATGAGTTTTGTAAGATGAGAAAAAAAATGTTTGATACAAAATGGAAAATGGTCCTTGTGTTGTAGAGCAGTTATACAAAACATGTTTGTGCAGATAGACTAAAAATAATTGGCAGTGTGGTTTTCCCTGGTACGGTCTAAACATTTCTAATGGACAGTTCGCTATTTTGTCTTTAGACCCTAATGATCCAAAACTGCAGTGTGTGTAGATTATTGTAAAGCTGTACTGTATAAGATGTTTTTGAACCAGAGGAAGTGTACTGTATAAGATGTTTTTGGACCAGAGGAAGTGTACTGTACTGAACGATAGATTCCAAAGGAGCACACTTTTGCATTTTTCTTGAAAAACCCCAAAACAATTCCACAGAAAGTAGCCAATACTTCATATTCTACAACTTGAGCAGAAAATCAACAACAAAACAACAGAAAAGCTCTCAGACGAATATATTGAATGCAATTTAACCCATTTCCTCTAATGACATCACAGAATGTCTCATTTGAGCATCTGTGAGATGTGCTTCAGTCTTTAACTTTCACTTGCTGCTAAACACTCCCTTAATTTAATTTGATACCTCTTTTATCTTTAGTTACTCTGGTAAAACTGTATTTTCTCACTAGATGTTGCCCTTTTAGTAGCAGCCCTTATCTTGGTCCCGGGGCATGTCAGGTCAGTCCACCCTCACCTGATCCTGGTCCAACATTAGCATTCATTAAACACTCCAGCCTTAGTCCAAACAAACAGTGAGGACAGGGTGGTATATTATCTCAGGGCAAGGGCGTACCGTCTGGCTTTTGCCAATTCAATCACATGTTTGTCCTGGTTTAATCCTTAGTTCCAAATGAGTCCTGGTTTAGTCCTAATTATATTGGCCAAATTACGATATTATTGAATCACGTTGGTCTGCACCTCATCCGCAGAGCTTAGGTGTGAACGTGATAACTCAAAAACTAATTGCAGGATTAGTTTAAACTTTTACACACAGGTACATATGATAAAGACACCGCACTGGATTGATTTGGTAATTCTATGATGAATATTAATCAAGTAATTAATTACTTAATGACCTAAACTGTGAAACGCAATAACTCAAAAAGTCTTCTAACTAAGATCTTTTTCAACTTTTCTAGACAGTTACATATCATGAAGACGCTGAACTGGATTGAGTTTTGGTACTTCTACGATTAATTAATTAACAATTAAGTACCAAAATTAATCAACCAATGAATGCCCTGAATCACTTTAATTGAGCCATTAATCCTGCTGAACATAAACAAAAATGCATGAATTTTGGCACAGTGATCCGGGCTAGTGTATATTTAATGTACATAGGCAAATTACAAAGTCAAAAAAATAATGCCTCAATAGTGCTCCTATGTTTTTGACCCCTATGGAACTCTGGATACACTTAAAAATAGTATTATGGCCCCACTCTACAACAAACAGGAAGTCAGCCATTTTGGGTTGAAATTGGGAGGTCAGGTACAAACTTACTGTAAATGAGCAGCTGATTCATTGTAATTTGGCAGCATCTGGTTTAGTCCTGGTCTGGGTGTAATTTTGGTTCTGGTTTGGACAGCAGCCCTGGTTTAGTCACAGTTTATTCTGAGTATATTTCCTCAGACCTAGCCCACAACAGAAATTCAATCACATGTTTGTGCCAAAAACAAAAGTGTAATTGTAATCTTACAGTACATGCTTCGCTCAGGATTCACCTGCACTATGCAGTAATTTGGCTGTCTCTGCACTGGCAGAACATCCCGGGCTGTTATTTGAAACATCCGGCTATTGACAGAACACACTCTGGGTCTGCTGTTGCCAGGTTTCCAAGGCTCTGCTGTTTTTCCACCAAAATCAACTAAAACTTGTGTTTTCTAGATTTACATCCACAGCAAACAAACCAATGTTTATCTGGCACAGCACAGAAAATACACCACAAGTTCTTTGTCACTAGTTTTTACTTAGTAATTATTTTTTTATTTGGATGTCTATTAGTTTCCATTACTTCTTAATTTTTTTTTATTAATACAATATAACAATGGGCAGAATTAAAATCCACACAATTTTATTCAAATTGTGGATGAGTAAACACATTTTTGGGTGTACAATAGAATGACTGTTTCCTGCCTTACTGACTTGAACTGAACTGAATTGAAATACAATTGAAACAACAATTTTCAGGTATTTGCAAAAACACTGTGTTAAGATGGGTGGCGAGCACGTTTATCCATTAGCAATACAACTGAATACTAGTAGTTACAACAATGAGAAGCACAACTAAATATGCCTCCACTATTGTATTGTCTAAAGACTCTGCTGTAGTTGGATAGATAAGCACTGTGTTGGTCAGCCTAATTATTCAGTAAATATATGCCAATGAGGCGAGTGTGTTTGCAGAACAAGGCTTTAACAAGGGTTACTGCCTGATTATGTTCAGTTCTCCAGAGCTTTACTCCTCTCTGCTGCTAAATGTACCTCGTCTGTGATGTTGTAAACACTTTTAAATTAAAGTGGTGTTTGTGGAGGACATTTGTTACACTGTGCAAAGCTTGTCAGATGTGACTGTGTGGAGTGTGCAGTAATCACTAAAGCATACAAGGGAATGATAAATGTATATGTTTGGAAATCAGCATATGTTCTGGTTATTTTTTAAAGTCACACAATACTACAATAATATACACTTTCTATCAACTCTGCATCTGATGCCAATGGAAGGGTGGTACAGGATGTTGAAGCCTAACATATTAAAATTGAACCTTTAATTGCTGCACGAACCAAATTGGCACCTGTCAAAATGCGCCATTAGTTTATTAAGCTGTCCTTTTATTTTAATAATATGCCCTAGTTATGTTTTTCAGTTCCCGGGGTCTGGCATTTATGACACCCAACCTAATAAATCTTTAATAAAGTCTTTATTTAAGCACTATTTTCAGGCTCCACTTAACTTTTTCAAATGTCACAGGTATTTAGCTATTTTTTTAACATTTTATTCAAATAAGGTCTAGTAAAGGTCAATGAGGCTTGTGCTCTTAACCTAGGAGCTCTACACACTATTTTTCCAGTCCTTACTAAAAGTCATGGGATTCACTTGAGAAATGTCATTCATAATTATATTGCAGGGTAAGAAAAGAACAATTGAGAAAGAGTGTAAATGCTAGAAACTTCTCAAGACTGAGATCGGTGAAAGCTATAGTGGCAGCACATAAGACAGAAGAACATGAGGATTTATTGGGACATTTGGTCTCCTCTAAACGAGCTTGAAAGCATCAAATTAACACTGTGGCTTTTTAACGGGCCAGGCCATAGGCAGTCATCTTCACAAGAGCATTCTGGGAAGTAGAGTCAAAGTGTAGGTCAACTATACCATGATATGTTATTATTGGATAATGACATTTTGCACTCATTTCTGCAATATGGAAGATAGTGGTGGCAGGAGGAGCTCATTTCAAGGGTTCTCAAACTGTGGTATAATGTCATCTAGTGGTACTCAACTGTTTAGTCTGATTTAGTCCTGGTGTAATCCTGGTTTTGTCCCCATTTACCCATTATTTAGTCCTGGTTCCGTCTTGATTAAGTCATAGTTTAGACCTGGTATATTCCTGGGTTAGCTCTGGTTTAGCCTTGAATTAATCTAGTTTCATTTTAATCTTAGTTTAATCCTGAGTTCTGATTTAGCCCAGATTGTGACCCCATTTAGTCTTGAATTAGTCCTGGTTTGATTCTGGTTTAGTCCTTGTTTCATCCTAATTTAATCCTGTTTTAAAAAATAATATGACGGAATTAAACTATGCCACACACAAAGCTAAAAATAAATAAAATAGATCAAGAAAAAGATTTAGCACTTTTTGGATTTTTTTGTACAAAGATTAAAACGTCATTATGAGATTAAAGTTAATACTTCCACAGACTGTCTTATTTTTTCAGGCCAGCTGTCTATTCTTTACCTAACTGTATATCTTCCTAATTTTAGAGACTTAAGATCTTTTACAACATTTATAAATATTCATTGCCCCATTTGCATTATTCAAAGTAATGGCACATAAATATAGTCTAAATGAAAAATATGATAATGTTGCAATAAAAGTTTAATTAGTAGATTCCCATTAACAATAAAAGTTCCTGTTGATTGAATATAATTTGTGTTCACTGCTTTGTTCTCATTGTCCTACATTATTTATGCCTGGTGTCTGTGAACTGTTATCTTTAATTGTTAATTTGTGGTGCATAGCTGTCTCAGACTTCAGACCACGTGATCTCAATATAGTCATTATTTTTGCTAAAAAAGGTATTATTGTTGACATCGCTACCCACATGTGTCTGTAAGTTGTTTGTTAAGGTGATTAATCTTTCAACCCACTGCTAGAATGACTATAACTTTATGCATTCATTAGCAAGAAACCACTACTTCTGTGACAAGGACAAGACTAAGGTGCATCTTGTTAGTCTATCTTGACTTGTCTCCTTTTTTCACTTTTACTTTAGATAGCCCCTTGAAATATGCTATTTATTCTGGTATAGCCTTGGATTAGTCCCGGTTCAGCCTTAAATTTAGGGTTAGACCTGATTCAGTCCTGATTTAGCCATTGGTTAGTCTCGGTTCAGCCACAGTTTAGTCTTGGGTTATATTGGGTTTAGTCCTTGTCTTCAGTTAGAACTGGTTCAGTCCTCCTATAGTCCTGGTTTAGTCTCGGTTAAGTTATGACTTTATTGTTTAGTACTTCTTTAGTCCCGTTTTAGCCCTGGTATAGTCTAGTCCTGGTCCAGACCTTGAATTAGTAAAAAAAAAAAAGGTCCTTATAAAATTTGAGAAGCACTGAACTAATTTAAATTCAAAAACCCAAATAAACTAAGCTGATTAGGATCTACCTTCTGAATGTCTTGCACAGAATACCAGTTCAAAAAGCATTATACGATTAATGTAAATGTACAATCCATTGTTGTGATGGAATCATCTGGAAAACAAACAGAAAGTCCTGGTTTAGCCCTGGTCAAGTCCTGGTTTAGCCCTGATTTGGTCCTGCATAGACCTTGGATGCCTACAAGTGCATGTAACATTGTTTGCATGGTAATAAATGCTTCCACCCACTGAAGTTTGTGTCTACATACCTTTCCCATTCATTAATATGAACCCACTATTGTGTTGAGATCGTCAGACAGACAGAAGGGGCATCTTGTTAGACGTATCTGGACAAAGTGTCTCTTTTTTTCCATTATGCATCACTTGCTTGTTGTAGCCGCTGTGAGAGCTCTCGTTAAATAAACACAGTAAATAGATGTTGGTGTGAAGACACAGTGCTAATAAACCAGTCATTGACAGCTCCTGCAACGATGGGAAAAAGACTAAGCACTTGCAGGGCGGCGGTAAGTAGAGCAGTGAATCCCCTCCTACTGCTATTGTGTCCTTTAGCAAGACACTTCACACCGCTCGCCAATGTATGAATGTCTTAGTATGTTTGGTACATTTGTTGGTGGTCGGAGAAGCTGTTAGCACAATATGGCAGCCACATTTCACTCGGTATGCCTCAGGGCAGCTGGCTACAGAGGTACAGTAGTTTACCACCATCTGTGTGTAACAGTGGGGTGAATGAATAACACATCCAACAAAAGTTACAAATAAAAATGCTTAAAATCTGACCCTGTTCTATTCTGTAAAAGTCTGTTGTCTTTAGTCTGTAGAGGCCAGGGGACGTAAAAATGTACAATAATAATTATGACAGATTACCTACTTTACATTGTAGAACAGGGTCGAATAAAATTGTCTACAAAATATTTTAGGAAACATACAGACAACACCTTTAAATGCTGAGAAAAGTAAAAGGAGCAGTAATATTGTTACTTGCCTCTTGTCTCTAATCCATCCCCACAGAGTTCTCCAGGTCCAGCTAGTCCACGCCGAACCGAGTCTGGGACGATGCTGCAGCTGTGCCACTTGTGAGTCCTCCACCTTCAGAAATACATGAAGGTGGTTAGAAATTTGAGACACATTTGGGGCAGTATTGATAAATTGGTCATTGTGACATTGTTTCAGCCTACTAGAAGATTTAAAAGCTCAGAAATTCTTTTCAAAGTTAAAGAGTCTATTGAGATAGAGTATCATGGAAAGAATGAGTTGGCAATCTACTTCTACATAATGTATTTTGCTATACATTCTAACTTAAATCATATAGGTACTTTTTGTTGGCAAAAATGCTCAATACACTGAGACCATGCACTTTTATACATGTGTTTTTATTTAACTCTTAATTTAAACATGTACTTAGGTAAAACAAGTACAGAAGCTTGCTAAATAGGTGTTTTTGGCATGTTTCCTCACAGCTATACTAATAATGTCATAATTAATTTCATTTTTTCCCAGCCATATACTTGGCTCCTAGGTAGACAGCAAATGTCACATAGGAAAGGTTATGTTTATGTTTATGTTTACTGTTACACAAAACTGAACATTACTTAGGAAAATAACATGTAACTGTTTTCTCCTCTTCTACAACAGATACATTAAGTTACACTAAAACAGGTCACAAATGATGCTTTTACCTATAGACCGGACAAACAGGAAGTGCTTCACAATCTCGTTCCTCATAAAGTGTGTCGGGACACTCTTGGCCTCCATTAGACGACCTCTGAATGATGGTCCTGTATCGAGACTGGGTGGCGACGCTTCCATTTTCTGCAAAACATGAGACACAATCAACAAAAAAGCCCTTGTGGAAAGTATTATTTGCACAGTTACATTTAAGTGGACACTTTCGAGAAGACATTTGAGTAAAGTGGTACAGAGAGAAGAGGCTGGAAACATAATATGTCTGCTGTATTGTTATGATAAGGATGGCTCCACAAGTTGTGTTTGCAAAATTGTTTTTTTTTTCTACACATCTTTTATATACTGTAGATTTGAAAAAGACAAAACACATTATATTTGACATAATAAGATGATAATAAGATAAACAAAATGCCAATAAATGATGAATCACTAACTATTCACATTTGGCGTTCATGTAAAATCATAGGAAAATGTTCATGTTGTTGCGATATTACAGCATAAATCATAACAGTAGGGTATAGAAGTAGCACAAGGTCATTTACTCAATAATTTACCTACACTTTTTGAGGCCCTATAATATATAGATGACAAAAAAATCAGAAAACCAGAGCCATAAACCAGAGTTGCACAATAGGGGTCACCACTTTCCAGTTCATATTTCCTAGGTGTGATCTAAATCTACAAATGCTCTAAAAGAGGTTTCAATGCGCTATCAAATATTTGCTATTAATTAACTTAAGCAGGCTTGAAAATGGCACCTCTTGGCAATAATCATGGCTAAAGTCACTACTGTGCAAGCTTTATTTTTTCCAAAGTGCAAGTGTTTTTAAACTTGATGCTGATTAGCGTGCCCTTGTGGCAGATACTATGTCCTCTGTTTTCGGACACAGCGCTTCATGTAATGGCTTCATTTGGCTTACGCGGCAAGGCTCATTACACAACACTAATTACTAAACATTGAAAATGGCGCAATTAAGAAAGTGATTACATCATCAGTGCACCCAATGGACTACATCGTACTTACAGAGACCAGTCGGCTGCTCATATCTTTTGAAAACAATTACAGATTATATATTTTATTTTCCACAGCACACATTAAAAACTATTAAAAGGCCATTTTCATTTTGATGTGTTGCCCCAAATTAATGGACGGTTAAATGTTCACTTGATGCAATTTTTGAGCACATAAAAGGCATGACAAGAAGTATACTTTCAATCATTTATCTTCCACTTCCCAGCTACTTTGGGCCTTAGGTGAGATACACCAAGGATATCATGGCGAGTTAGTCTCAGGGCTGATATAAACTGCCAGTCAATCTGTTACTCACATACTCATTTTCATATACTCATGCAGTTTAGATACACCTAGCACATGTATGTATGTATGTTTTTGGGTGGTGGGAGGAAGCTGAAGTACCTGGAGAAAACCCACAGTAACAAAGGGAGGACATGCAGACTCTACTCAGAGAGCTTGTGTGGGCCAACCCAAGGATCAAACACAACCTCTTTGCTTGGAGGCAAGAGCACTTACTTTCTGCCACTGTGCCTCTAAGGTATACTTTATCAATTGTGCTTCTGTTCATGCCCCTTTAAAAAAGCAAACGTAAATGGTAAATGCACATATATTTTATCCTTGACTTCCTTTGACAGCCTATTATTACAACAGCGTGTCAAAAAAGGCTTTTACTTTGTATACATCTAGACCCCTGTTGACACCACCACATGACGCAGTGTTTATATTAATGTTTTTCAGCTGTTTTGCGCTACCTGGCACACAGTTTGACGGGCAGGCTGTCCACTCGCTGAAAGGTGTCACAGTGCAGTCCTTCTTACAGGGAAGCAAACAAGGTCGGACAGTTTCGGGGCGCGCTGAATCCGGACACCTACAAATATCGGGAAACAGTAAAAAAAAATAAAAAGCCTTAAATTTCCCAAGTCAACCCCATGGCAATGAATGATAAACGTGCAGGACAGTGCAGGTAACAACCGGCCCGTCCTTGACATCACACATACTGTATCTCCCCAAAGAGAAACATGATTGATTATAGCCTACACCCGCTGTCCGCATGTTGGGGCAAAATACTAGACAAATCTAAAAAATTACAGTTTTCTCACATATCCAGCGATGTCTCTCTTTCCATGTTTTGTCCTGTAAAAAACAAAAGATCACCACGACCATTCACTTACACTTGCATCAATAAAACACCCGATTCAAAATCAAATTCCCTTGAGGACACAGTAAACACTTTTTATTAGATTGTTGTTGGGTTTTTTTATGCATATATAGGAAATCAATATTGAGCCACACTGACCTTATAGTGAATATACTGAAGATGATGATATATTTCATTCACACTTGGGTTTCATAAACAAATAAATAAATACAGATAGCAGCCTGGATGGTATGTTTAAGAATATCTTGATAAAATGGCTTACAGTTGGCCTTGTCATTTTTATTGTGAAGCATTAGATAAATCAATCAATGAAGATTAAACCAGTATCAAGCCTTTGGTATACATTTTCTCTTAGGAACTGTGGCATGTCTATTTAAGGTCATCTTTCCCCCGTTTTTTCGGGCTCACGACACTATAATGCAAACAATGGAATAAAGTAGCAAGACAGTTTTTTTCCACCTAAGTAGGATGAATAGTAAGAATCATGTAATTTCAGCTCCTTAGAAAGCATAAAGAATTACTCAAACAAGGGAAACAATACAATCATGGTTGAAAGCTTAGCATAATATGGATAACAATATTTGCATGCCGAGTTGTTGTTATTAAGTAAAGAATCCAATAAAACATGTGGTAGGTGGGCATATTCAGTCCCAGCTTTGACTCCTGTGAGAGAATTAATCTCCTCATGCATGTTCTGCAGAGCTGCCACAGCAGTGTTTTGTTGCCACTGTGAAGACAGAGTGTTCTGGCAGAAAAATCAATCAAAGTCTGCGGCAAAGGCTGCTAATTAAACCTGAGAAAAGTGAGGATATGCAAACTGTTTACCAATGAATTATACTTTCTACTTCAAGGACACCATTTGCTATGTTTAAAAGAGCATGCTATGACTTTCGCTTGTTAACTTCACATTTCAAAATAGAAAATGGTAGCATATTTTCTGTTATGTGAAACTCCATCTCCACTAACATCTGTTGCAGGGCTGTATTTAATGTATCGTGCAACCTTGAGGTGATGAGAATTAATGCAGCTAAGTAAAAAGAAAAATCAAGAATGTCATATGCTTTGATGTCTTCATGGAGCAGCCTCCCCGGGACACGAACACAGGGGCACGCCGGTTTAACTTTAGTGTGAGTGGCTTCCTGGTTTAGTTCCCTAGTTTGGACCTGGTTTACACATACTGTAGTTCAGTACTGGTTTAGAACTGTTTTTTATGGGTTAGTCTTAGATCAGACATGGTCTAGACCAGGTTTATTCCTGGTTTAGAATATTCTTCTGGTTAATTCCAATCTAATCCACATTATTTGTATGCAACATTTCATTAACAAAGATGTTTCCATAATCCTGCACAAAAATGAATGGTTTAGTGTTGATTTAGTCCTGCTTTGGACAGGTTTTAGGATTAATGTAGCTATGCAAAAAAAAAAAAGTGATCCTGGTTTAGTTTTTAGGTTAGTTTGCCTTGGTTTAGAGCTGGTGAGGATTAATGCAACTCTGAAAAAAATAAATCAAGAAAGTCATATGCATTGATATCTTTATTGAACAGCATTAGAGTTAATTTTAGACCTGGTTTGAGACCTCACTTAGACTTGGTTAGGACCTGTTTAGCCTTCATCAAGTCCTGGTTTAGTTCTGTTTTGGACTTGGTTTAGACCTGGTGTGGATCAATGCAACTATGTCAAATAAATCAAGAAAGTCATATTCTTTGATGTCTTTATGAAGCCGCATCCCTGGGACAAAAACACGCTCACTGGGGCATGACGACTTCGCTTTAGTGTGAGTGACTACTTTCTTTGCCCAACAACCATCGGATCTCACTAGACAGTCAGCATGGGGGTGGCGTCCTACCGAGTGCACAAAGACAGCACGCACAGGAATGAGATCAAAGCGCGCCAAAGTATAAGAAGGCAAGATACATAAAACCATCTTTCCCAGGCTTTATCCCCTCTCTTCACTCCCAGTTGGCAGCAGTGAAAGCCAGAGGGCATGGCAGCACCAAGGAGCAGCCAGGGATATCTATTGTACTTTGTTCTCTGGGTTATAGTCGCACACACATGGTTCACAATGACACACTTAGGGAAAAAATGTCTCTTTTACACCTTATTGATGATCATCTTTGAACTGACACTGACTGCATAACCAGGTGCTAAATTAATTAAAAAGAAGTAGAAGAAAAAAGTGGCAAAAAAGTCCAAAGTGAAAACTCTCTGAGCGTAATGTCTGTATTTATAGTCTTTATGTAGGTAGACAGACAAAACATATGGAATAATGCTAAAAAGGTTTATACGCTTATAATTTACATCTTTCCAAAAATAAAAAGACAGAAAATTTCAAAATCTTCCAATCATCACATAAAGCGATTACCATAAAACAATATGTAACCAAAACTGTACCAAAACCTGAAAATAATATTACTCATGTAGAAGTAAAAAGTATGATAGATTAAAACTGCATTTATTTCAAACACTACTCAAGTAAATGTAATGAGCTACCCACCTCTGCATTTGAATAACATCTGCAGCATTTGCCTGTTACCTGTTCACAGCTCTTATATTACCACTCACTCACTAATCTACAGAGTGTATGATACAAAATATATGAAATACGGGCTGCATCATTGGCTTGGTTTATAGATCAATATTTCATGCTTTAAATGCTGCAAAGGGGGAACCTATAGATGAAAGTGATGGTTTTAACCGACGGACTCTGAGAAACATCCAGTAACTGTTTTATCCAGTCGTTGCACACTTCAGAGATTAGGCACTAAATTCTTGGCATTTCTCACTCAGGTGACTCTCTGACGAAGTAGTTCAATATCAAATCAAATATAACTGTTTTCTCATTTGGATCGGAAAGAAAAACATTGGCTCACAGAGGCTGGCAGAGCAGTTTTATCATGTTCAGAAGAGGCTAGTAATGGGTTACTATTTTGATTACTTGACTTTTGACTAAATTGTAGTTTTTACTTTTTATTTCTACTTATATAGTAGTATTTTGTAGAAGTAGCAATATTATTTGTATATACATTTTTGGGTATACATTACTGAAGCACTGATTTTTATGTTTTGGAAAAATAAATAAATATAAAATAAATCAATACTTTTTATATATTCTTATTACCCGTATTTGTCTAGACACATTAATTGGACCTATTTTGGCTACTCTACAATCTCTACTCTTTATAAAACACAGGAAGCCTATTACTGATAATATCCTTCCTTAGCCTTGAATGATAAAACCACTGTATATATTGCAGAGAGTATTGCATAAGCCTTCCTTGAAATGAAGTTTTGGCTAATTGAAACTGGCGGTAGCTGACCCTGGCTAATTTGTCTATTGTTCTACATGAAGATCAAACCTTGCCTGATCTGCTCTCATTTGTTACTGACTGCCACAATGAATTATCTACAGGAAAATACATTATAGGTGCGGGTTCTATGGAAGACACTGTAAGCATGTAAAGGGTATGATTTGTAGGTAAAGCAGAACTGACATCTTTCATTACAATACTGTGTGGCTGGATGTTCATAAGAAAGAGAAACATGTCATAATCCAATTTATAATCCTGTCAATAAAATATCGGGCTTAAGAAGGCCAAACTTTGTAAATTATTTATAGGTCTATTTCCCTAGCAGCGTGGGCCATAACATTATTACAGTGACAGCACGAAAGCCCTTAGCAAGTGTTTGATGTTGTATCGCTGAGTAGATAATAGAGGAGCAAAAGCGGAATAAAGCTCGGGTTTCCAAAATGACGGCGGATGATGCAAAAAGAGGACAAAAAGTACAACATTCAGAAAGTAGGATATCAAAGTGGCTGAAAATATATGCACCATTTTCCAAAGAGATATTTTATGTATAAGGAGTACAGAGACTAGAGTTCATTTTTAGGGGGTGGAAACGTGAGCTCAATCTAAAGGTAAAATGTATTGATATTGTACAATTTATTTCTTGAGACCAATTTTTGGGATATGGTACATAAGGTTAATTTGATATTGATGCAAACCAAAAAGAGAATATAATAACCAATGTCTTTTTATCATCAAAATTCCGAATCTATATTCATCAACAGAGGCCAATGCACTGCAATGTCTAACTATTGACAATGTATTTGTAGTAAATTATGCATCAAAAAACCTACCTTTTATTAATGACAGCACCTGAGTTCATCTTCATACAGGTGGCCTTACGGATCTGCACACCCACGGCACAGGCAGAAGTCTCATTCCCAAAAACGCTCCCATTAAGATTCATGAACGTATCCTCGATGCAAGGACCCCACGGTGATGCATCCCAGTAGAACACCATGCAAGGATGGTCATTGCACACTCTCCACTCTTCCAGGCCCTGAGCTGCTGGACACGCTTTGCCTTCTGGGGAAAAGGAGTACATTGTCAAAACAGATAATTGGGCCTGGAAGAAGACTCTGAATGCACTGATCCATAATAAGTGTGGAATCAGCTGGAAGTTAAAGGTACTGTATTATGCCTTTTTAAAATGTGGAGACCTCTTAATAAACAATTTACATTTACCTAAAAAATAAAACATTTTACTTTTGCAGGTGAAGCTTCCCCTCTCCTGAAAAAGATCAGATTCGAAGCATGTACCGTTAAGGCCCACCTTCCCCTCTGCTAACCACACCCACATAACTATGTCAGCTGAAGTCGGCATTGGACAGATAGGCAGGATTTGACCGTTAGCAGCTATTAAGTGCTTCATTCACTTTCCATCCCAGCACAACAACCTGACTAGTTTCACCTCTCGTGAAGGTTAGCTACTCAGCATACAGCACTACAACATGTGTGGGTGAAATAATCTGGGTATATTTTTGATGATAAAATTGAAGTATATGACCTAGATAACATAGCAGGGCATATTTAATCTCAGAAGGAGCAATGCCACGCAGCACAATATTATGTATAATAGATTAATTTGCTGGAGGTATAAGCTATATTTCAAATGTAATATTATCAGTGCCCGCTGCTTAGCCACAAAACAAATGTTTGTTTAGGTTTGCTGAGCTTACGAGTTTTCAACCTGTGAAACCACAAATTGCAAATAAAACGTATTAAACGCAGTCACATCATGCAGTCTTTTTCCACTTCCTTTACCGTGTGTCCTGGATGTCTGGCTCTTAATGACATTCTCAAACATTCAATTTGTCCACTTGTTTATTTGTTAACTGCTTCTAACATTGACTTTACTGCCTAATATACCTATATACAACTGTCAGTGCCATTATATTAGGACTGATATATGTAATGTACCAATAAGGTTTAGGCATTTGGATTTCACTTTAACATTCCACCAATAACCAATAACTAACTCAACTTAGCCAACTAATTAGAGTTTAACTAAAATCAACTAAATCAATAAATACAAATACTCATCATCATCATCATCAGATTTTGTTTTCAGCAAACTTCCAGCTTTGCACATATACTTAATAACAACAATATCACAACAGCTCATGGGGAGAATCTTTGGCAACATGCATCAACCAGCCGGCAACATATAAAATAAACGCAGTGAGGAACCTGGCCTAAGCTGTGAGACTCTTTCATCAGCTGTTTCTGCAGATATGTGTTTGGTTACAGGGATTAATGGGAGAGAGCTGGCTGCCAAGGCTGTGCTGTGCCTGTCTGACTTGAAAACAGCTCTAGCGCTAACACAAACACTGGCAAACACAGAGCACATGATGGATGGCCATATGTTTTTGAGATGAAAAATGTCAAAGTTGATAAATCAGTCAAACTAAACTATCACACCAAGCAGAAGTAAAATAAAGGTTTAGATGGGATGTTGGTTACCTTTCCCCGGGAGGGCGAGAACGGTGCGGGTGCGGCTCTGTCGGCCCTCCGCGGTCTTGGTGGCACAGCTGTGAGAGCACGGGGACCAGGATGACCAGGGGCCCACCACGCAGTCACCGGGACAGGCCAGATCACAGAGCACCTCACTGGGAGGAGGGTCATCTTCACACTCGGTAATGGTTACATCTTCTCCTATAAAATAAATCAAAGAGTTAGTAGGCCTATAGTATAACAGACTAGTCATCCAGCTAGTTCTAACCAGGATCCTGGCTCAAGATCAGGAGAAGGGTTAGGTGCTGCTTAGCAATAGCCCATTGTTTCTGACAGGTTGCCCCAGTTGCATTGGGGTCAAGAATGATGGAGAGAACAGAATATTCTTGTGGGAACCGTCTACCTGCATAAAAAATTGATTCCTAAAATTCCCCCACCCCTTATCACCCACCATAACCCGCAACACAAACAACCTACCATTTGCTGGCTATATTCTATTGGTTAAGTTAAAAACATGATCAATTTATGACCAATACTGTACAAATAAGCTTCACTTATTAAGCTATGCAAGCAAGTAATTGGTACATGATATTTCTCTACACACATAATAAAACTAACATTACATAGTGAGGTTCAAGTTTTTAGAAACAGTATATTTCCTGTTACAGAATGCTATTACACTATCCATCCATTTTCTTCCGCTTGTCCGAAACCGGGTCGCGGAGGCAGCAGTCTAAGCAGGGAACTCCCGCCTTTGACCACCACCCGATCAACATTGCACCAGCCCTTTATGGTACCTCCCGCGGGTGGTGGGTCCACAGGAAGGCCTGACAGCGTGTGCACGGGCGGGGACTCGAACCACCAACCCTCCGGTTGAAGAGCGAGCATCTACCCACTGCACCACCGCTGCGGCATTAAAATACTAACCTCACTTAAGATGAGCTGTTGACATATAGTCTATGAGAAGTAAATAGCATATGAGTCCAATTCAGATATGAGCCATATAAACTGACAGAGGAAGGATGACCCAATTATAACAATATCAAATTGCAAATTACAGGGAGGCTGCTGTACACGTGCAGGTGCCAAATACAGAGACAACTACCATTCAGTATGACTTGTTTACCTTGATACCTTTGTTAGAGGATTGTAAAAAGATCACTAATCTCTATCAGCAAGAGAATATTCACGTGTAGATATAATTTATGCCACAAACTTGATTCATCTTCTTCTGCTTATTCTTGTTAGGGGGTTGGGAAACTGGTGTACTATCCCAGCAACTATGGGTCAAAGGTGGGGTACACACTGGACAATGGCTTATAAGCTGCAGAGCTGAAACAAAGACATTTACTGTATTCACTAGGGGACATTTTGAGTCACCAATATTTACCAAACAGAAACAAAAGTGTCTGGATGATGGAAGGAAGCGGGAGAGAACCCACAGTAACACAGGGAGGACAAGCAGACTTAACTGAAGAGATATTGCGTGTCAGCCACCCCGAGTTTCTTAATAGTAAGTCTTTTGAACTTTATTGAACAAAAGACCAGACATTACACAAACACAATACTCTCCAATAGTGAATTCATTAACTTTTTATCAGTAAGAGAAACACATTTAGTACTTTAGCATTAACCCCATCAGGGCATAAGACGAGGCAAAAAACATTTGTCAAAATCCAACAAGATTTTGTTTTATTTAAAAGAAATGATAAGGCTCTTACATTGGTATTTTCCACTGGTAGAATTAAAAGCTATCCTTCAGCCTTCATCTGCAGTCATGTTATGAAATATTTATCACAGCTTCCATTTAACTCTCCTTTTAAACACTGAACTACAAGAGAGACAAAGCTTTTCTCTGTAGACTAGTCTTCTTTGACAGTAATTGCTTTCTTTTTGTGAGATTCTATTTAGAAATTATGACTAAAAAGTTTCCCATAACTTTTTTAGTTATTAATAAATTCGCAATACCACTGGCACAACCGATTTTGTATTTGTAGTATTTCATTTACCGGAAACTGCATAACGACAGCATACATTTAAGGTCTGTGTGTCCAAGGAACTAATAGGAAGAGATCAGTTTAGAAGCAGAGGCGCCATCCTAGTGTCAAAACAGAGACATGGTTTTTCAGATGTACGCTCTTGCATTGTTATATCATTAACTTGGTTGAACTCTGGCTACTACATCATATAGTTGCAAGATAACACCTCCAGGGCAATTCTTTCTCTCCTCTACAACCCAATGCTCTCAATGCAGAAAAGGGCAATGAGAGGCAGCCAGTGCAGGTATCGCTTCATCAGACTTACTTGGAAAACTCCCTTGGGTGAAGTTGAAATCCTTTTGCACATCAAGTTAAAGCATCATTGAGATTGAGCGCCATCAAAGTAACTGCAAGGTACACAACAGGGGACCTAATATTTTCTCAAAGTATGTGAAAAGTCCCACAGGGTTCTATTTGGGATGCATTATTCCTTTAAGTAGATAAGATACAACTGCATTGAGGGGGGAGGTTGCAGCTAAAGCCACCAAGCTACTACAAAAACATATTTGCAGAGAAACATGACGGGGATTTACAGAGAATGGTTTAAAAAGATACCATATCCAGGGAGCATCAGTTCTGTAGGTGAAAATGCCTTGTTGATGCCGGAGATCACAGACTGCTTTGAGATGATTGAAAGGTCTTATAGCTTAGATAACCACTCATTCCATCAAGGTCGGCAGGAAATCTCTGAATTCAGATGAAAGTCGATGGGCCACAACAGCAGAAGCCAGTAAGTGTCTATAGTCCTTGTCTGAAGTTGGACTTTGCAATTATTACAGCAGTTTACTTAAAGTTGCAACCGTTTAAATGCCATAAATGCAGGATAAAGCTTTTAGATTTGTATTCAGGCCGTGGGGAAATCTGCTGCATCTATGTACAGTAATTTCAGTGTAAATGTTGTAGGGATATGAAATGAACAGAAGCGCTCCAGTCCTCACTTTAAATGTAAAAATAGACAATGAGATACAGCGAACCAAAGTTTATAACTCTACAATGAAAAGAGGAACGAGAAAACTTTTATGGAACGCCAATGCAACTTTCTTTTCCAGGAATGGCAGACTATTTATTCATACCCAAATCACAGTTTTGATACAGACGGGGCATAATGATCTCATAGTAATATATTCACAAGCAAAAAATATGAAATCAACTCAATTCAGTTATTATGTTTGGGGCCAGGGAACAAAACACCATGTTACAGAATTAAACTGAGGTAAATGGAAGAACAAATCAGATTGGTGCATACAAATGGGCTGCTGTTATGGTTTGCACAAGGAAAAAAAAAAAAAATAAAAAATAAAAAAAATATCTAATATGCACAGTTGATTTCCACACCCAGTTATGATAATGTATGCATTAAACATTCAGCTTGGTAAAAGGTTAGCTGTTTGTTATTTAACTTAATTGGTTTATGTGGAAAAAAAACAAATAAAGCTCAATTTGAAAATCTAAAATATGACTCTAATATATGCATAGAACAACGGCATTAGTTAAGAGTTAGATAGAAATACACCCACTTACTGCTTTCTTTCTGTGACTTTAGTGTTACAAACAGATGGGGCTAAATAGGCCTGAGAATGCACCTTCGATTTATGCCATGTGAGAAAGTAGTATGTGCATGTAATTAAGAATAGATTAACCAAATATTCTTGTTCCTGTTAGGGAAAGAGACTATCCCAGCAAATATGGGCCTAAGGTGGAGTAGACCTTTGACAATGTTGAGTTGGTCACAGCCAAGTCTTATATATATAATATATATATATCACATATATATATATATATATATATATATATATATATATATATATATATATATA